>NDGN011368794.1:0-14726 GCA_002564285.1 Tympanoctomys barrerae | reverse complement strand
CTCGAGCTACAGCCTCTTGGTCTAATCTATAGTCAAGGGGTAACCAAACATCTTTTCATGTGAGCCATGCTGGCTTCTTAAAATCGCGTAAGTAGAACCAAAGGAAAACTTTCAGGCTGACACCACTGAACTTCATAAGCTGAAAATCACCTCTTTGCTGACGAAGAAAACAAAGAGTTATGTGAACTACCAAAGACACACCCAGAGGAGCCCAAGTTTTCCTAAGCAAGATTCATTTTGATTCCCTAAAGAGCTCCTGCAGAAAGAGCCTTGGATTTATAAAAACCAAGGAAAGAAACTGTTGATTTGATGGAGAGTAAAATACTTTGGTATTTAACTTTCTTAGTGTAAGAATTTGCAGTAGCTCCTTGGTACGGACTGAATGTTTTCAAAAGCCATTTGTTGAACTCCTAAGCCCAAGGTGATGCTATTAGGAAGGGCGGCAATTAGGGTTGGCTGAGGTGATGGGGTAGGGCCCTTGTTATGGGATTGGTGCACTTATTAGGAGAGGAAAAGACCCCAGAGCTTCCCCTCTGCCTGTGAGGACACAGGGAGAAGGGAGCTGACTGTAAGGCAGGAAGAAGACCAGCCAGAACTGGACCATGCTGGCAATCTGCTCTTGGACTTCCAGCTTTTTATTCTTTACTGCCTATCTTTTTTTCCCCAGAGCTGGGGAATGACTCCTGAGTCTCGTGCATGATACACAAGTCCATCTTTCCTACTAGCTCACAGCAGATGGAAATTGCCATTAAGAACTGCCATTAAGAACAGGCTTTATGTTACTGCTATAACCCTAGCACCTAAAGCAGTGCCTGATACAGAAGCCTTAAAAATCTTTTATTAAATCAATCATCCTTTGATCATAAACTCACCTGGATCTGAGGTCTAGACTTCACTGTATAATTGTGCACTCCAGTGCACCTGCGAAGTTCGCCTTCCTTTCAGTCCAGATCATTCCTTGTGTTCCATCTGCTGTTCCAGGTCACCTGTGGAATGCACGGGGCAGGAGCAAGCTAGACTGTCCACAGCAGGGGTGAGAGCCCAATGGGAAACTGGGCCTGGTTAAGGAAAAGCATAGGGAAGCCAAAGGCCAGCTCCAGGGGGAACAGTGCACATCTATGTGGTCCTTGGGGCTGTCCTGTGTGTCTCAACCAAGGTGGCCGCAGCAACAAGGAACTCAGACTTCGATCAAAGGCTCAAGCAAGTGGGGCACCCACTTCCCAGAAGTCTGTCCATATTTGATGGGGCCTTCACCTGGGGACCAAGGGCAGGATTCAGCAGCTCAGGAAAGAAACTGACCTATACCATCAATGGACAGTATCAGGCCCTCACCATGCAGTTCTAGAGAACAGGAACAGAGAAGAAACCAGGAGCCTCCACTGTGGGCCCCCACAGGGCTTAGAGAGTGTGTTACTCTAGAAGAAGTCACCTGTGCTATGGGTTAGATTCATAATGCCCCATAATCATCTTTTGTATTCAGATGTGGAGCTCTTGGAAGATGATTGGATGATAAGGGCTCTAACTGCAGCAAGTAATTGATCCATTGACAAGATCATAAGTGTGGGCACTATGGGAACTGATGGGACTAGAAAGCAAGGCTTGATTGAAGAGAATGGGCTGGGGGTATGAGCTTGAGGACTCCACCTTGGCATCAGCACCTTCCTCTCTGGTTCGTCCATGTGCTCTGCTTCTTAGCCATCCTATAATGGGTGGGTTTTCTCCACCACACCCTCCTGCCATGGTTCTACCTTGGAGCCAGCTGACCGTAGCTGAACTTGTAAAACCATGAGCCAGAGCATACCTTTCCTTCATTAATTTGTGTATGTCAGATATTATTTTGTCCCAGCTAGGGAAAGGCTATTAAAATGCCAGGGGAGAAGGTTGGGCCAGGAGAAGCCCCTTTAGCTGGTCCCCTGGCCCACTGGTGGAGAGTTAGAAGTGACAGCCTTCATTTGATACACCTGGTTGGGACATAGACTAGGCTGAGCCTGGGGTTGCAGGCACCCTCGGTGTCTCACTGTGAGGGTCTGGCAAAGACGAAGAAGGATAGACTACCAGCTTCATCCCAAAGGAGGCATAAGAAATTGCATTTCTGTTCCCAAGAGTCATTTCCTCATAGTGCTCAGATTGTTTTGCTTTTCTTCTCCATTTCTGGAGCCTATTCTGTCCTATGGAAAATCTAAATTTACATTTTAAAGTGTTGCTTCAGTGCAAGCTTATCAGGGCCCAGAGGATTTAACCCCACCCCTGAAATCAGAGCTAGCACTCCATCCAGAGCTCCAGCTGGTGGTGGATTCATTAATTCTGCCCCTAAAAAAGATAATGGTTCCTTGTCTTTCTTTTAGAGCTACAATAAACTACTTCTTTATTTTTTGTCAGTTTTATCAACCTTTTTTTTTTTAAGAGCTAGTCCTGGCCTTACTGTTTTTCTTTTCCTGTGCCCTTTAAGTATAAAGAACTTTTATTAACACTGGTCTTTGCCCGCTAAGCACCCAGGCTTCTGAATCTGCCCTTGCTGGGAAGCCCTGAGCGACAGATAGTATCCTGGTTCCCACTGGGTTCCATACCCAGCCTGGACAGCTGTCTGTGTAGATGCAGCAAGCCCTCAGAGACGCCTGTCCTGATGAGGGGACAGATGTTTGGAGAGTGACAAAAGACAGAAGACATTTCCCAAGACCCAGCTTCTTTCCTCTAAGTTCCACTGCCCAGTACACATCTGTTTCTTACTTTAGGATCTAGCAGAATTGAGTGAGCTACTCGCATTCGTTCAGCAGCTTCCAGGTGTCCTCCGATGAGCTGGCCCGGGGCCCTCTGGGCTAACGTGTTCCTGCCATGACACTGGCACCCCACAGCTCCAGTGCTCTCCCTCCCCTGCTCTGGACTTCTGTGAGATCTCTATTGTTCAGTCTGTTTCCAAGGAAGAAGATGCAACCCTCAATGGATCATTGCTTTTCCAAAGTCCCCAAAATGTCCTGGGTTCTGGACAGGAGCCCATCTCAGCCCAGATCCCACAGACAGTGCACAATCACTGCTTGTGTCCTGCCTGGGAGGCATCACTGCAATCCAAGCCAAATCCCCCAAGTGCAGGCCTGGGTCCCTTGATCCCCAGAATGATGCCTGCTGGGTCCCCAGATGGGCCACTTTGGAGCCTCTTGGTCTCCTCTATTGTCCTTCTGTAGAACTGCATCCCAAAGACATATCTGACACCTTCCATGGTGCTGGCCATTTTCCTCCCTTGAGGCTCAATTTGCTGTGACCCTGCAGTGTGACTCTGGCCTCCAGGAAGCAATTAGGCTCATCAGAGTTCTGCACTCAGATCAATGTCCAGCAATCTTGCCTGGAGTAGGTTCCCATGTGCATCACTGTATCAGACCCCTGTCCATGGGCTCCTGCAGAAATACCAAGGAGCACAGCCTGGTGCCCGTTTTCTATAGCTGCCCAGGGGCAGGATTCCCTGGGAGGGAACCTGCTGGGAACAGGGCTTCATAAAGAAATGTTTCTGCTCCTCAGACTCCCAGCACAGAATGCTTCTCTTTCTTCATTTTTTTCTGAGCAAGCCAGAGCCAATTCTCAACCACCGTATCTCTGTTGCAACTTTGCACTGCTTTTCAAGGTGGATTTTATGGTTGTTTGCAGCAGAGAATGCCCCTAGCTCTGTTTTCTCTCCCTTCCCCCAGAGCCAGGCTTGACAAAGTAATTCCAAGCAACTGCAGCACTGGCTCCTACCAGCAGGAAGAGCATCAGCTGCTCCGATATAATACAATAAAACCCCCCAGCTTGTTTTCTCACCGGTGGCCTTGTAGCTAAGTGTTAATAGTGTCTTCTGCTGAATTGATTAGGGCTGTCAGCTGGGTTTCTAATACCATGGCCCGGCTGCAATTATGGAGTACCTGCTGCTTTTCTGTCTCTTACCTAATCATGTCGTAGCTCCTTAGGCCAAGGTAAGACATTCGCACTCACTCCTTTCTTTGGAGGTGAAGAAACTAAGACGTTTGACTCTAAGGCAGGATTGAGCCAGTGGCTGTCTGTGGTCCACTAAAATGTGTTACCCACAGCCCTCAGCCACCAGATTTCTTAGGTCAATGATGCCAGCCAGGCGACACTCACTGCCCCCTTCTCAAATCCTTTCAGCATTTTGGGGTCCTGCCAAAGAACTACAAGGTGGACCAGGGTCCTGGCCTTGTGTCTGTGGCCTCTGGTGTGAAAACTTTGCCAGAAAAACCCACACTTGTCACCTGTCTCACTACACAGCTGTGGGGCTTGTTCTTTGACGGCTATGCTTTCAGGAATCATTTCTACAGTATGTAAGGGCCCTTCTCCAAAGCAGCTGCAGCAATTGTGACTGAGGAGAAAGTGTTGCCACATGGAGAAGTGGATAGGGGACACTCCTGAGCAGGCATACCGTATGTTTGTAGGTTTTTTCCTTGTTGTCCTAGAGGCTGCTGGAAGGCTCTGTCTTTCTGTCAAAAGCTTACAATCAGCCTTCATTCCTGAAGATAAACTAACCACTGTAATCTGATACAATCCAGCAATTTATCAGCCACACTGACCCTACCCCCAAAATTTAATGTCTCTGGTGTGTTTTGTTTGCTGCACGCATTTCATTAGAACCATTAAAGACATTTGAGGATGATATTAAGGCTTATACTTTTCAAATGTGCAGGGACCAATCCTGCCAGCCTTCTAGGATTAAATCTCAATTGAAGTGGTTACAACAGGTAATAGATGTGCAAGCTGTCTATCAATAAATACAGTGTCTGAAAGCTAGGAAGGAGTCCAACAAATATGGAACTTTTCATTTGGATATTGAAATGTGTTGGCATAGGATCGGCAAAAAGGTGAGTGAGAGTTTCTAAAGAGAAAATGATGGGATGGTCCCCCGAGGCCATGTAGCCCACTTGCCAGGCCTGTCGGGGCGCACCGCACATGCCATGGTATACAGAAGGACTGAGGAGCCCACTTTC
Source organism: Tympanoctomys barrerae (assembly GCA_002564285.1). Taxonomy (NCBI): domain Eukaryota; kingdom Metazoa; phylum Chordata; class Mammalia; order Rodentia; family Octodontidae; genus Tympanoctomys; species Tympanoctomys barrerae. The sequence continues at coordinate 9,762 of NDGN011368794.1, read as the reverse complement.
AGACCCTCAGACAAGCCACCTCTTCAGTCCTTGCTGCTTCCTCTGATCCACTTTTCTCTGCAGCAGGATTGAAACAGATGCAGGAAAGTAGACCAAGGAGGAAGACACAGAATACTCAAGGGGCTGGAAGCTCAGGCCATCGCAAAAGAAAAACGGAAACAGGAGCTTGCTGCCAAGGGTACAAGAGGGAGAGAAGAATGATGGGAAGCTGGGGACAGGCAACTCAGAGTAGGTTCCAGAGCTGCTTCACCTTCGTTTGGCCCTGAGCCAACCATCAGCGCGTGCAAGAGAGACCCTTCAATCAGCTTTCATTCCTGAAGATAAACTCACCACTGTAATGGTTAGTTTATCTTCAGGAATGTAATGGTTAGCCCTAGCTCCCATTGCTGTCCCATAGGGACTAATATTCCAACCTGAATTTGGTAGTTACTTGACTTCGTGAGTGGGTACCGCCCAGCTGAATTGAGTTCCACATGGCTTTAGGCCTGGAAGACCCATTAAGGAGGCTTATAGTCTGGGAGGGAAGGATTTTACGCTGATTTCCCTTGGAAGAACTTCACGGTTGCTGGTATTCATTCTGGATGCTTTTCCTTAGAGAAGCTCCAGCTGTTCTCTTCTGCTGAGCTTCATGTTTAGCCTACACCAAGGATGACTGCTGTTCTGTTGGAGCGCTTTGGTCTTCACCTGTGCCTTGGGCATGGTGTCCTGGTTCTCTGGACAGATTCTTCAGCTTTCCGCACTGGCCTTCCACCCTGCCAAGGCAGTCTCTCTCAGCTCCAGCTTTGGCTTTTCTGAGCTTTCCCACGCAAGACCCTTCAGTCTTCCATTGCAGATTCTTCAGCCTCCTGATGTGGACTTGCACAGGACATTGCCGTCGGCTCTAGGACTTCGGGCAGATTCTTTGGAGCTCTGAAACCTGGACAGATCTCTCACACTCTTACATTTTACTTTGTGGGCGGATACTGTTAGCTAATCTTGTAAATTTCTGTGTATTGCATTAAATCTGTTTCTCTTGCAAATACTGACTTCAAAAAATGAATCCTGGGGGACATAGTCCAACTATAGAGCTCCCCTCTACTTCCCATTAGGGCAAAGTCTTTGGCAGAGGCGAGAAGGCCTTGGGTGGTCTGACATTGTTTCTTGCTCTGATGTTGCCCTCCCCCATGCACACACACATGGGCCTCCTTGGTGCTTCTCAGCTGCCGCTGCATCCTCCCCACCTTTGTCCTGAGTGCTTTCCCCGGATTGCCTCCCTGGGTCTTTATATGGACATCCCCCTCCCTTCCTCCCTTGCACAATACATTTCCAGTTCCTCTGACCCTGCTCTAGCTTTCTTCATCCACTTATAACTTACAATTGCTTATTTATCGTAATTGTGGTGTACCATCTGTCTCCTTCCACTGGAATGAAAGCTCCTTGGGAACAAGGGCTGTTAAGTCACTGATATAATCCAAGTACCCGCAACAGTTCCCAGCATTGAGTAGGCATTCAATACAAATTAGTGGAAGAAGTAAAATGAATGAATAAAAAGAGAGATGAGTGGGAGTTAATGTCCTTATTTTTATCTTTCTCTGGGGTTATCTAGTCACAGCTGCAATATATCATCCCCAGTATCCATTTCTAGGATGGAGCTTGGATTTCTCGGCTTCTTTCCCTGAAGCCCTCTCTGAAAAGAATCTTCTGGATAGTGTGTATCTCCACAAGCTGTCTAAGCCCTCCAGTTTTGTTTTAAGTGCAAGACATTCCACTCTCAGAAGGGCAGCCCTTAGCTCCCTCCATCCCATACAGAATGGGGACTGGAGGCATCAGAAACTCCAGGAAAGTGAAGGCAACACTATGCAAATCCCAGTGTGTGTTAATGAACAGAATCCCCCCTGCAATTCTTTTTGTTGTCATCAGAAATGGCTAATGGTGAACATCATTAGAATAACATAGGCTGAAAACAGGATGTGGGTTAATGTTCATAACAAGAGAGGTAATTAGCTTCTCCACAAACATTTACACTTAATGTCTAAAGCTCATTGTTTATTATACTTTGTCTTCTTTAGGGCTGTTGGTAAATAGTTTACATTTAACAAGTTGTTTGAATCTCGCAAGTCTTGTATTTCATACTTCAGAAGTCAAAGCAGTGCTTTTGATCAAAGTGAAACACTTTAATTAAATAACCATGAAATTCCCCTTAAGGAAATGATCACACCCAAAGCACAGTTAACAGATTTTCTTGTTGTTCCTTTCAGTGCTTGGTATTGGCCCAGTTTGGTCACTGTCCTAGTGAAGTGCATTCATCCAACACCCACTCTTCTTGCTTCCTGGGAATGCTAAGCCAGGGCTTGCCTAGGTCATCATCAAATCACCTTGGGAGCTTCCAGTGGCTGAGGAGTCTCTAGAGTTCCTGGTCCACTATGCAAATGATGAGCCCTCAGAATCTGAAGCCTAGAAAATTTTCCAGGTGTACCAGTGACAACCAGATATGGGAACGAATGCATTAGAGGTGACTTGCACACAGTGTTCCTTATTCCAACACAGGCACTGACTCAAATAAAAAAGAAGAATAAAAAAGAAGAGAACAGAGCATTACAGATAGCTACTGAGGGTTTGAAACTCCAGTAAAGAACTTATTAGTCCTGTTCTCTTTATTTACAATACTTTGCCTGGAACCAAGATCATAGCAGATCAAGGATGGCGAAAATTTCAAAGCTTTCAAGGATAACAAACAGCCGACCACAGCACATGTGTCACAGGTTCACCACCACTGCAGTAGATGCTAATAATAATCAGCTGAGTAAATAAACTTCTATGCTAAAGTTGTATCTTAACTTATACCTTACAAAACTGGGTGAAGGAGTTAGCAGTCAGTCTCACCTGACAGATGAGCACACTGATATCCTGAGAATTAAACTAAGTGCTCAGTGAGCAATGAAGTGCTTAAGAAACGAGGGAAACTTGAGTTTGGTTAACTCTAAAGCCCTTGCCTCTCACATGCCTCCATGGCTCGGTGGGCAGGTTATGGGAGTTCAGACCATACCAGGTCCTGCCTGTTCAGCCCTGTCCTGGGCTAGTGAACAAAGGCCTCCCCACTCCAGATGCTGCTGACTCTCCCCCTTCAGAACCCATCCTGATCCCATCTTCATCAGGAGGAGGATTTCAGAGTTCATTCTATCCCTAGTTAGGATTCTAGGATTTTCCTTGTATTCAGGAAAGCCCTGAATCTGTCTCCTGTCTTTTTTTTTTTTTAATTCTAGTTCCAGCCAAGAAGGAATCATCTGTAAGATGCAACCCCTCCTGGGCCCATTCCAGGAATTATCATCTCTCTTAGATGAGGAACCTGACAAGGTGTCTAGTTCTTGTTAACTTTCCTTCCCAGGCTCTCTATGCAATGTCCCCAGAACTCTGTCCTGACAACCCCCGGCCAGATTGCGCCTACATTCAAGACTTTCTTGGGCTTCCTTTGAGTCATAATCCTGAATTCTTAACCAGCCTTTTGGTTTTCATGAATCATTCATTTCTTTAGACATGCCCATCCCAGTCTGATCTATTAAAGCATACATTAAGCAACATCTTTGTTAGTCAGCTTTTAATCATTGTCATAAAAGACCTGAGATAAGCAACTTACAAGAAGGGAAGATTTGTTTTAGATCCTGGTTTCAGTCCCTAGTCACTGGATCCTGTTGTTTTAGGCCTATGGTGACATAGTACCTCATGATAGCAGTATGTGGCAGAGTGGCAGTAGGAAGCAGAGAGACAGCAAGAGAGGAGAAATATGCCCTGGGCTGCAGGATCCCCTTCAGTGGCATGCCTCATCCCCTAACTTCCTTCCATTAGTTCCCAGAACCTCTCAGTAGTGCCTTGGTCCTGGGTATTGAGCCTTCAACACAAAGGGCTGTGGGGGGCACTCAAGACCCAAGCAATTGCATGGTCACAATGTCCTGGCTGAGCCTAATTGGCTGAATATCCCAGAAGAGGTCCCCATCACCTTCACACTGCAGTCTCATCTGTTCAGCAGGTCATGTTTGTTCCCCCATGATCTGGCTTCTACCTACTTCTCAAGCTTCATTTCTTGCCAGCTGCTCTGTTTCAATGTCTTTAACATTCTCATTCCTTTCTCTGCATAGAATGTCCTTCTCACCCTTTAAACACTATAACTCTGCATGACAAGTCCTCTGAGCCTCTGCTCATACATTGTTTGCAGAAAGCCTTCCCTCAGCTTCTATGTTGGGTTGACTAGCTTTTCTCTGTACCCTCTGTACACTTAGCAGATTATACTCTATACGTACTCCTTAACAGATTATACTACTAAGTCATGCTGGAAGTTCCTCAAGGGTGGGTCCAAGTGAGAGTCCTGGCTGAGCCTAAAAAAAATGTATGCAGTTTTAATTACACCAAAGTCTGGTGGAAACCCCGCTGCAGTTGGGAGTTTAGTCTTCCCACCTACTTGCCTATGGTTTCAGCTTTCTAGATATTTCTACCAACTCACTCACTACATCATCCATCAAGGTGTCAAAGCAAATATGATACATTTCCTTGCACAAGGAGAAGCAGACAGTAGACTTTTGCTCTGCAGCACATTCATAACCAAGGAGGTCTATCACCCCTCAGCCTTTTTTTCTGTCAGAACTATCCTCAAATCCAGCATGACCGCAACCGCTTCACACAGGCCAGGCACATGGTGTGTCTAATCTAGGCTACTGTCTTAGTTACTTTTCTTATTGCTGAGACAAAATACCTGGCACTCTTAAAGGGAGGAAAGGTTCATTTAGCTTCAAGTTTATGGAGTCTGGCTCAGAGGCAGGATGGCACATGGCAGAGGGGCAATGGTAGTTCATGGAGGGCAGAAGGTAGCAAAACAAAAAGGACAACCTTACCTCTCTCTAACCCTCCTAGGGTAGGTAGACTTAACCGTAATAAGCCTAGCACTGCACAATAAATCAATTGCAGCCACCTCTGAAAAAGTCCCACCTATGACTGCTGAAGCTGGGACGTGTAGACACAAGCTATGTCAGCCACAAGCCCAGCAGACAAGCTCACACTGCTCAGAGGATGGCAGGACTTGTGCATCACCATACTCTCTACATGAAAATTTTCAAAGCAGGTTCTTTCCTAAGAAAGGGGCAGGAGGTTTATTTTCCCCACAAGTAAGAACTGCACGTTTAGATGGCACCTCACTGGGTAGGTCCCAATTTTCCTGCACCCTGAGAGGGAGAACACCACAGGCACCCCTAACTCCACGTCCTGCAAAGTCCTGTCACAGCAGCACCACAGTGCTGATGAGGTAGGAGGTGGGTGGAGGAGAGTATTTCCACGCCCCTTGCCTCTGCGAGACACACTCCTCCAGCACCAGCACATTGTATTTCCAAGGCTTGTCTGATCCTATTTCTTTGCAAATTGGATTAAGCTTTTTACTGTATATTACTGATATTAAAAAAGAATGAATTCACATCTTGCAAACACAGCAAAAAGCAATTGTTCCCATGGCAAGGAAGGCATTGGCCAGCATCCACAAGAAACCAATTTTAACTTTCAAGCCCAGTCAGCAGGCAGACAAACATGGAGGCTGACGGCAGGGTCAGCCCCAGGCAGCACCGTGAGCTGCGTGATGTAAGCTGTCAGCAGCCAAGATCTTTCTCTTCTCCCACTTTCTTTCCCTTCTCATTTCTTTCTGGCTTGCTCCCATCTCCTAGAGGATTGAGCCTGTACACCCATCCACATGAACATCAGGTACATCCTGGCCTTAACCATGGAGAATAGGATTTAGAAGATACTGAACAGGAGTCAAGATACTATACAGGAGTCGTCGTGGTGGGGTGTGCAGTGGTGCTCAGCAGTACAGCTTTCATGAGCTATTCACTGGGTCCTGTGATCCATGACTGACAATTGTCTCCACACTCTTATCTTCGTAGCATCGAAATGGCTATTCACGTTTCATCTTCACTCTGCTCTACCTCTAATTTCTCTACACCTTCAAGGGAATCCTGTTGGTATGTGTGCCTCAGCTTTCCATTACTATCAACAAAATTCCTGGGGTAATCAATTTAAAAGAGGAAAAGTTTATTTTGACTCTGGAGGTTTTAGTCCCTGACCCATTGGTTCCATGCTTTGGGCCCAAGGTGGCCCACTAAGTTACAGTGGGGACGTGTAGTGGAGGCTCATTGACCTCACAGCTGCATGCAGAGGAGAAGAGGAGGAAGAGGCGAGGCTCTGGAAGCCCTCCAGAAGGCCTCGCTTCCTCCTGATTGGATCCACTCTTAAGGATTCCACCACACCCTGCCGGTGGGGTACCAAGGGCTGGGGCCCAAGCTTTAACGTGGGGGACATTCAGGATCCACACACTGGCAGTGAAGAACAAAAAAACAAAAACAAAAAAACAAAACAAAAACCAGGAAAGAAGCCACGAAGGCTACATGGTCCAGGCTTTGGAGAGCAGTGACTTGGGGCAAAGTATAGAAGACTTAGGAGTTTTCTGCACCCCTCTGGCAGGAGCCACAAATCTGCCTCTGGAGCGTGGTGAGTATTTTAAATGATTGAGGTCAATAAAAGGGGGACAGAAACGCAGATAATCCATAATCTAAATGTCATATTAAGTGAATGATACAATAGTATGCATAGATCAACAGAAGGAGCTGGATCTACATGTCTGACACAGAAAATTCTCCACCGAATACAGCAAGTCAGTGAATAATGTATGCGGTAGTAGGGTCTCATTAATATGCACGCATTAGCAATGTGCACAACAGTTCTGTTTTCTTCTGTCTCAGTTATCCATGGTCAACTATGGCCAGAAAATACCACATGGAAAATGCTAAAAATAAATGATTTATGTAAATTATATGCACATGAGCATAACTTTTATTGCAGACTGTTGTCATAATTGTTTTTATTTTGTTATCCGTTACTATTGTTGGCCTTTCCCTGTGTGTAACTTATAAATTAAAATTTATAGATGTGTATGGGAAAGAAAAATATGGTTCAATACTATTCACAGTTTCAGGTACTCCCTGGGAGTCTTCAAATGTATCTTCCAAAGATAAGGGAGGACTAATATGTATGTAAAAGATATGTGATAATATATGAAAAATGTCCTAGTGGAGTCACCTCAAACTATTCAAGGTGGTCATGGATGTGAAGGAGAATAGGATTTAGGGAATAAAACTTAAAGGGGATTTTCATTGCTTATTCTCCGTATAGTCTATAGTGTTTTACTTTGGGTTCAGAAGGAGCATGAATTGGTTTGTATTTTTTAACCAGATATTTCTACTTCAGGAAAATTAATAAATGCATCCCCAGTGTTAAGACATTTAAGGAAGTCAGTTCGGGATTGTAGCACGTCACCCAGTGCCCCAGGCTAGTTCCCACGTAGTGGACGTGAACGAGGACCCGTGGGCACACAAGCTGAGCATGTGCCTGTGACCTTCATATCTCCACTGTGTTCCAGCAAAAATCTTCAAACTCTGAAACTCAATAGAAAGTTCCAACTCTGCATGGAGAGTTTGCTTGTACAGTAGCTGGCTGGAATACTAGACTCCAACTGCTCCTCCTAATAAAATTCACCTTGAGAGTCAAGGAACGAAAATATTTTCTACATCTTTCAGTGGCAGTGGAATGCACACACACACACACGCACACACACACATGCACATACATGCACACATTACCTGGCTAATGATTTTGCATTAAAACTGTTTTTGCAAGGAAGGAGACTTGTCAAAGAAATTGCAACTTCACGTAGGCAAATGCTGTCAGTTTTTAATCAAATGTGCAGAAAATGTCAACTTTAGGCCAGGGACCTCTAGTTTTATCCCATATTGAGTAACGGTGAAAATTCTGGCTGGAAACTCTTGAGTGTTTGCCATCTGTGCTGTACTCACACCACACCACCAGCCACCCAGTGATGCTATCTTGAGCCTAAGTCCCAGGCTCTGCACAGGAGGCCTGCCGATTAGCTCAGTTGTTTAGGTGCCTGCTTAAGCAAAGCAGTCAGTCTCAGGAAACTGTGGTTCAATCCCCAGGTCCTCATGCCTTACCAGACCTGCCCTTAAGGCATCCTGAGCCAAGAGGGAAAAAAAGAAAAAAATAATCCTTCCAGTCTCTGGGACAGTTACTTGGCCTGAGCAGTAACAAAGCCAAAAACCTCCTTACCTCATGATCCAGGTTCCTTCCAAGAGGAAGGAACAGGACGGTCTGGGCCCCAGCTCATTTAACTACCTCGTCACTAGTATAAATTGATCTCTACGAAGGTCCATACTTTCTTCCTGACCACCTAGTACAAGTTACTTGATGCTTTTCTGTGTGGCTCTGGTAACCACAGGCTAGAAACATGAGTGCCGTCTTGGTAGAGTCTCTGCCATTCAGAAACCCAAACTTATTTCAATAGAATCATTGCTGTGGGATACCAGGGAAGGGGAGGGAGACGTTTGCCTGAGTGCAAACTACAGTTGAGTTGCAGTTCTCTAGGAATATCTGACAGTGATAGAACCAACTAAAAGTTGGTCTACTTCACATGACTATCATGCATCAGCCATTACAAACACCAGAGAACAAGTGCTTATCCCTGGGAGTCCTGCCCTTTCCCTGTGCAGCAATGCTCAGGAGTTCCATGTACACCATGGGCAGGAACACTGGGTCTGATGTTAGCCTACCACTTTGTAGCTCCATGAACATGGCAAGTTATTTGATATGTCTGAGCCTTTTTTTTTTAGTCTGTTGTAAAATGTTAATATGCTATGTTATTGCAAAGTTATAATGAGAAAAAATGTGGGAAAACTCTTGGTACACTGTGACTTGATAGCCAATGTCTTATTATTTGAGTTTAAAGTTAGGTTAGCAATTCCAGGCAGCCCCAGGCTCGGCCTGTGAGGGGGCCTGTGAGGCCTGTCAGTCTACCGGATCCTCATTCCAGCCAGCACCCAGGCCAGGCATGTGTGTAGAACTTTCTCCATCAGATGGGCCTGGTGTGGAACCCTATGGCAGAGCTCCCTGCAGACAGACTAGAGGTAAGATCCACCCAGCTGTTCCAGGAGTAAAACATCTTGCCAGAGTGACACAGCAGGTTCACTTCCTTGGGCTGCAGCAGGAAAAAGTGAAGCACAGCAGCCAGAACCAAGCCACAGCCAACTGGATGAGTTTGTACTTGGTAGATCCAGACCTGGTGCTAAGGTAATTACACCAAAGGTCAGAACACAGTGCTATACAAATGACAAAGAGAAGAAGCAAAATGCATTCTCAGGCACCAGGCCCACTCAGAACAAATGCAGGAGACAATAGCATAGAAGAAATTGGAAATCATACACCTGAAATCTCGGAAATGATAGCATCTGAAATAAAGAAACAACTGCAGAAAGGTATGAATAATGTCTAAAGAAAAGAAATGATAACTATAAAGAAAGAAGTACTAAGTGCTTCTAAAGAAGACACTGATAAAAAATAAAGGAGAATATAAAAATGAGGGAATCCTTGAATGAGAAATATAAGAAAAAATAGAACACACAAAGCAGATTCAAAATGCTATACAGGAAATTAAAACCTCAATCACAAACTGGCAAGACCGTTTGAATGAAAGTGAAAATAGACTTTCAGACCCTGAAGACACCATTGTAGCTAGTGAAAAGGCAAGAAAAGATCTCTTAAAAACAGCTAGGATGCAGGAAAAAATAATTCAACATCTACAAGACAATGCAGAGATGAACAATGTAAGACTAATAGGCCTCAATGAGAAAAAAGGAGTCAATACAAATGATATAAAAAGAATATGGGCAGAAGTAATAGCAG
>NDGN011368762.1:0-19488 GCA_002564285.1 Tympanoctomys barrerae | reverse complement strand
GAAACTGTCCTACCGATTTGATTTGAAACTGTCTCATTGCTATTTATCAATAAAATTATGGAAAAAAAATAAGTAGTCCTTGAGGAAGAAAGAACCATGTTGTTCTATATTCTGGTGTGAGCTCTTTCTTTCATGGGACACTGACAATTTCATTAGCATTGACATTGATATCTAATACTCCAGCGCATTATGCCCAAAAGTCTTTATTGATTGACTTTATTGTGCTGTCTTCAATGTGAGGTATAGACACTTTTTAGTGAGTTGTGGCTTACACTCACTGTTTATGTTTTGTGTCAGATATATCTTATTTCAGTAGCAGTAACAACTTTAATAGTGGTCATCCTACAATATTTTGACCACATTAAACAAATTTGAACTATAAACAAAAAGAGGCAAGGTTAGTTGAAGTATACATTGACATACCTAATTACTTTTTTTTTTAACTTCGAAAAATGTACATCTCGCTGCTGCATTCCAACATAAACTTCAGAGTTGTGGGGTTCATAATTAAAAATTCAGGCTTAATTTGTGTCCTTTATAATGAAGTCCTATGGTCAGTATACTATAGAGATGATAGAGCAGCCTGGGAACCTGTAGCTTGATGGTCTCATTATGTCTGCTCTTCCTAGTCTTCCGTGTCACTCTTGTCCTTTGGTTCATGACTCACCTTTATCAGGACTCCTTGTCAGAACTGGATGGGCTGAGTAGTAATGATAGCTTGGTGTGAGGGAGTTTCAGCAGAAGCCCTTCCAGGACTAAAAATAACCAACTCTTTTCTAGATGGTGAGTTAATAACCAGGTTATTTTTAATGCTTAAGAGGCTCAAATGACAGGTTGGCCTATGGAACACTGGACCAAACCCAGTTTAATAAAGTTACCTTTGACTTTTAGACTCAAGTAAACCATTCTTATTGACAACAAAGCTAGGTTTGAGATTGTGAGTACTATGGTTGAGTCTGGTTTAGCCAGAATTCCAGGTTATGATTTTAACCCAAGGTGTGGGCTCTGTAAATAGAAACCCAGAGCCAGACTTTGTGCCAACTCAGAGACTTGTGATGTAGAAGTCACTCAGCTTCCTACCAGTTGGAATCTTGATATTCTATTTTGTGGAGCTTGAAAGCTCTGAGTTGATTTTGTTTAAATTATAATTCCACATATGAGAAAAATCCAGATCCATGAATTAAAGTGAGGGTTTGTGTCTGTGAAAACTCTCCTATGGGTTTAATCTCACCATGTTATGAACAATTGGCCTCATATTGATTTTAGAAGAAATCCTTTTTCTCCTTGAAGAGTGTATATTTAATAACAAAATGTAAAGTGATGAATATAAAAGCTGAATAAGAAGTTCTTAAAGATGTACTACTTTAATTTCTGTAAGTGAGTTACTGGCACTTCCAAAGGGAAGGCAGCAAGAGTCACTTTGTCCAGTCACTGTAAAGATTAAACTCTTTTATTTTTTAATTACAGGTGGAAGTTAAGCCATATGTCTTGGATGATCAGCTGTGTGATGAATGTCAAGGGGCCCGTTGTGGGGGAAAATTTGCCCCATTTTTCTGTGCTAATGTTACCTGTCTGCAGTATTACTGTGAATATTGCTGGGCTGCTATCCATTCTCGTGCTGGCAGGGAATTCCACAAGCCCCTGGTGAAGGAAGGTGGTGACCGCCCTCGGCATATTTCATTCCGCTGGAACTAAAGGATACCTAACGACAGCGCTCATTTTCAGGCCTCAGAATAAGTGCACTCTTCTGTTAATTCTGACCCCTTCTTCAATCTCTTCACGCTGGCATGTCCTTTTGTAGCGGTGTGTTACTCAACAATAGTATAATGAAAAGAATGACCTATAATATAGGTGTTTTGTAGATTCTTGTGTCATTGCGAATACATATGAACTCCTTTTTCATATTACCATCATGTTGTATGGAAGTTTTATTCTCTTGTGTTGCTAGAGACCAAGAGGATCCAAACTTCCTGCAGCATTTTCTTAGAGGAGAGAGAAATATTAACAGAGAAATGAAACAATAGAGTATTTTGGGTTTTTAATTAAATTATTGTTAATAATATAACATATAAGAATACTTTTATTAAAATAACCTTGCAACAATAACACTATCAGTCTATCCTGACAGTTTTTCCCCCAGAGAAGTGCTTTTGCCTTTTTCCTTCCTTTTCTTGCTTCTTTTTTTCCATCCCCTTTTTAGTCTTTTAACAGCAATGGAAGAAGTTAATAATTATTAACAGGAAAGAGCATGTCAAAACAAACAAATGCATGAGCAAGATTGAGCAGCATTATAATTAATTTTAAGGGTTTGAGGGCTGAAGTTAATTTCACCATGCCTCAAAGTTATTAACGACATCAGAAAAAATAGTGAAGTAGGCAGAGCTAGGTTTATTTTCTTTTAAACACTTTCAAAAATTGAGAATGTAATATTTGGGTAAATTACTACTGAGGGGAATGCACTTATTATTTAACTGACTTATCTGTCACAGTCCCAAGAAACCTACCAAAGCTAGAATTCATGACAACTGGTGGGATACTAGCATTTCCTCTCCTAAAGAACAAATGTACAAATCTTATTTTTGTTGATGCATAAAATTCTATATCCTAATTCACTAACACTCATCAGGTGTCCATCAGCCTTTGCTCTCCATTTTGACGTTAACAACAGATCTAGAGATACCTCAAGGATATCATTTTTGATTTTTTGTGTTACAGTACACTTGTAGCCAAAACCAGAAGGCAAAAACAATACACAGATTGGCTGCTAATTGGCTTACTTTTAGATTTAAAATTACTTTGGATATCCTGTAATTTAGTTGTAACATAGAAAATGGGGAAAAACAGTTTTAAAAAAGTTAAGTAGTTGCAAAGTGTTTTGCACCGTTGAAATAAGTAACTGTGTAAATCTGTGCAAAGGTACGTATGTTTATCTTACTCTTCCTATAAAATAAAATAACATTACAGTTTCAAAACTTAGCATGGGACATAGTCAGTGTTTGAAGTGCCAACTTCATCGAGTAATGCATGCTTTATTATAAATAAAATTCTAGCTTTGAAAGGCATTCTTACATGTTTGAACAGTACGCTTCAGGAGTAAATTTAAAATAGTCTCTTGGAGCTCTAGTCATGGAAGTAACTTTTTTTTTTTTTGATTGAAATTCTCTTATTAATGCCCTATCCATCATTCAAAGGATTATGGCCTGTATGTAAAAACTTTTAAAACAAGCAAAGAAACAAACAACCTAATGGCAATCTCGCTAGTTATGCTACCTAACAGTACCATCTTGGATCCTTCAAAACCAAAGACTTGCCCAGCAGTGCTGTGGAACCACCTGGTTGGTGACACCTACTGATTACCTTTAGGAAAAGCAGTCCTTTATTTTTAATTCAGGCTTTAATGAACTATACCTGTTTAGTTCCAAAGGTCAAAATGGAGACATTTGCTGTCTAAGAGTCCAACACAGAGAGGGAACTGCTTTTAAAGAATCCCCTGCAAACAGTGAAGCAGTCATGCGAATGGAGGGTGCTCTCATGTAGCTGGTCAGGGACTTTTTTTTTTTTTTCTTTTCTCCTGAAGTACATGATTCTAATTGGAATGTTCATTTGCCTCTTTTTATTCTTTTAAATGCTTGTAGGTGGCTTGGGGTGTGCTATCGTGCTGTTCCTACTCAGTAAACAGGTGTGATGAGTTAACAAGAAATAACACTGTTTGACAACTAGCTTTGAATAATAATTTTTCCCTTTGTACATGACCTGCTGAATTTCGGTACAGTGTTTTTGTAGCTAACTTATTTTGTCATGCACATAATGTATATTTGTTATGCACTACTTTTGTATATCTTGTTTTTCCAACAGTGAACATTTTTAGGCACACTTTTCACTGACGGGATATCTCTTTATGCAATACCTCAATTTTTCATATTGCAAAGAGTAGCTTTTTGTACTTTTATTACTGAGAGATCTTCATATACTTCATTTTTTAATATAAATAATTTTAATAAATTTTATTTTCTTATATTCTGCTTTTTATACATTTCAGTGCTCTGCATACATTTTAAATTATGAATGTTGTGCACTGGCAATGCTATTTTAGAGTCTGCAGAGAAGAGAAAGCATGTTGCTTAAACATCCTTCCCCAGCACCAGCTATTGGTGTACCTATAATTTAAGAAATAGTATATATGAAGTCACAAATTAATGAAAAAAATTCGCATGAAAATGACAGATAACACTGTAGTTCCTAAAAAAATTAAATGCATAAAATAGGGTAGAAATTTAAAATAACAAAATTGTCTACAGGTTCTTACTAAGTTTTTAAACTTATTCATAAAATGCAGACATTTTTGGTGAATGTTTAGCCATTTTTAATCTTAATAAATTGATGTTAAGTGTTTGATTCAGAGATGTCTGCTCTTTTAAATTATATATAAGAAAAAAATAGCCTGCCATGGGACAGGTGTGTAATGTTAGTATGCATGACTAATGTAAGAAATTGTTATTCTACTAATATTTACTTGTGATTGTGTGACAAGCGTGTTTACAGATTATTTGGTTATACTTCAATTTACAGGGCATACACAATGATTATCTATTACTCTGAACTTTATTGATTACATGTCCTTCAGATTACATGGGATTGTAGTTGGGAGTTACCATGTAACTCAAACATAATTAACATGTAATTAGTTTACAGATTTTAGGGTATCACTTCAATTTACCAAGCATGTAGTTCTAGCGCACTAGCATGGCACCAGCCATGTACTTACAATGTAGTTACAGAGTAATTACATGGTTATTTTTGCAATGTAAAATAAAGTGTTTCTGATTATTTTCTATGTAAAGAAACCCTCTCTTTCCCCCCTTCTTGTCCCCACGCTTTGGTATAATATATATACTTCTCCATACACAGACCTCTGCAGAATGCAAAATAAAATTTGCAGTGAATGAATTTAGCATTTTATGAGAGTGCTGTTGGAAAGACTTGATAATTCACCCCTTTTGTTTTGAAGAGTTGAATCTTCTGTTAAAAGGTGATTTAAAACTTGAATGTGATGAATTGTGGCAAGTTAACTTCAAGTTATGTGCAATACTTATTTCAAACTTTTGAAAGATCTTTGCAGTGTAATTCTTTGTTTTTAATTGCAGACATTTAAAAATGTCATTTTCTACTGTTAAAGAGTAATCCTCTTTCTTGCTGGTGTTTCTAAAGAAAAGAATCAGAAATCAATCTTTCTACTAATGTAAATTTGAGATTATTTTTAAAAAATGGAATAAAAGAGGTTTTGGTCATTTGCTTTATTTTATTATCTTATTTTAAAGCTACTGTGATTGATAGCATTGTAAGAATTGGGACAATATTGTATTCAACTGTTTTATTTTTTATATTTTTAAAATTTAAAGTATAATTAGTTTTTATAATTTTCATCAGATTTTTGTTATATTTTTTGGAAGTGAAACTTTTAGCAAGTGGGTGTCTAGTTTTTACTAATCCCTAATTTTTTTCCAGTGTATTGCTCATATTATCAGAAGGAAAAGTTATTTAAGTATGTCAGTTAATTGTACTACTTGGCTGAATTTCCATATAGTTTTTACTGTGTATGGGGAGGTTGTAGTATTTATTATAGCATTTTAAATAAGGGTAATTCATTTTTTTATTAAAGTCATTTTCACGTTAAGTTCCTATTTTTGTATGTTCTACTCTTAAGTTATATAACACAGTTCCTTTTTTAAAAGAGTTCATTTGTTGAAGTGCTAGTGGAAAATTAATGTTATTAAATAGTTTGCAAATGACTATTTATACCAGTATGCATATAATTTTTAAATATTTGTAATGTGAGATGTTGAATGAATAAAACTTTTAACTCAGATTTCTTTTAATAATTTTATTTCTTTTCAATGTAAGTGGATAATACTTCCATGGTTAGGAATGTAGCATTTAAAAAATGTTAGGAGTTACTATTGGGTCAAAGCAGAACAAACCAAAATGAAAACCTCTTCAGTTCAGAGCTTGTGGTAAGTAGTCTTTTTTCACAGAAACCTGTGAGTGTCTGCAGATTGTGGCCTATTTGGCCTGTGCTATTGCTTCACATGCTGCCCCACAGAGTTCTTTTTATTTGAAGTAGTCAGTGTGTGTGTGGAGGATATCAGCCCTTCTTAAGGCCAATTGTCTAAAATAAGTAAAAGAACAAATGTTTATTTAGGGCCTAGGATTTTTGTCAGTGAAGAACCTTGATTTGGGTCACACCTCTCAAAGATTTAAAAACAAGTCTTTTTTTTTTTTTTTTTACTTTCATGTGTGTGTGCACTAGAAATTGAAACCAGGGCCTCATGCATGGTAATCATGTGCTGTACCACTGACCTACACCCCAAGTTGGAAAACAAATGCCTTTGACTTTGAACTCCCAGTTCCTCCATAGACCTTAATGTCATAGGATATCATTTCTCTGGGATAGTAAACCCTATAGTTTGTGACTTGAAAGTATTATTTTTGATTTGGTATGTGCATCATGTAGACCATCGAGTACCATAGTGTGTTTATATATTAAGCTACATTCTCAAACTAATAAGGATCAATTGCAAGAAGATCTAACGTCTAAAAATACTTGTTTTGTCAAATTTAATATAGTATCTGCTCTTTCTTGCAAAGTGTATAATATTCTCAAGATTAGAAGTTCTTGTCCTCTCAAATGGATGGTGAGACCTTTTCTTCTGAATTGGCTTTCCTCACATGCAATTTTTCCTGCCACTGGAGACCTTGAGGGGAAGGAAGAGCTAGATCAGCAGTGCTTGGGATTCTCAAAAGCTCTAGTTCATGGGAGCTCTGACTAAAGAGCATCTCCTTCTTGGATGACAAAACTGCAAAAAATGTATGTTCAAAGTTCAGTGAAGGGCTTAGCCCTGAGAGGCCCCTGCAACATCTGAGGCAGGGGCAGCATTCAGTTGCTGACTTCATGGTATTCCCAGGCATCCTGGAATGATTTCAGCATTTTAAGAAGAAAAAAAGGACATGACTATATTTAATTTAGTTTGGGAAATATTTATTTTAGGGAAATGATGCATCACCTATAAATGAGGTAACAGCTCTATTTTGATGGAATATGGAGGTTCAGTAGCTCCAGTTCCAATCACAGAATGGTGTGTCTGTGGCAAGGATTGCTTGGCTGCTTTGCCTTCTTGGTGGTTCAGTACCTACCCAAGAAGACAGATTCTCAAATTAGTTGAGGTTGAGAACCTCTCTTGGTAATGCATTTGCGTTCACACCTGGTTCACAAAGAAACTAAGAACATTTAAGTTTGAGAAACACTTTTGAAATCATAAAAAGTCATAAACCAGATTTTAAAAATTAAGGAATAATTGAAAGTGCCATTGAAGTCAGTTAGTATTTAAGAAATAATGTTCTCCCTAAAATATGTAATGACAATAATGAGAAGAAACTAATATTTGTTTCTCAGGTTATGATCTTCAGAGGACTAGGATAATTCTTTCCAGAGAAATAAGATAGAATAGGATAGTAATAGAGTTTAGAAAAACTGCCTATTTGTTTATTTCAGTTTATTCATTTCATCTAAGACTGAATAAATGATTCTGTGAGCTGCTTTTTTAAAGACAAAAATAGAAAAATTCTATCATGAAATATGAGGTATTCCACTTTTGGAAAGCTAAAATAGTGCTTAGCCTACCAAGCCTTTGAGAACTTTGATACTATGAAGAAACCTATTATTTAAAATTTCTTAGAATACAGACTCCATTTACAGGTAATGCATGATTCCCATGGAGTATCCTGCTGTAATATTTTAATATATGTAATTATTTTGAGAAGCCTTAGAAACCCCACTTTGTTTTTGTCATGCCTACATGTGCTCTGCTAGGTTCTGCTCAGCTTTGTTTGGCCCCTTGTTCATTGTATCCAGAGCCGTTTCCAATGTCCACATCTATTTTACTGAGCTTCTAGCTTTTAACCTCTGTTAGAAGCTATCCCATTTCCAATTCTCCAGAAATTCTTTCCCCTTTTCCTACTTCAGAAGAGAAAAAGAGAAGTTACTCTCAAAAGGAGCCATAATTTTTCAAAACTATTTTGGTTATGCTATTAACTGGGTTGGGCCAGCCTTCATTTCTCCAAAAGCCAGAAATGATACTTCCGGGCTTAAATCTGCCAATCGATGATATGCTACCTTTCCAATAATTTGTTTCATTTCTTCAGAATTTTCCTTTGCAAATTTGCCTCAGCACTGCCTTCCCTTATTCTGTCAGGATAGGACCCTCTGGCTTTGACTAAACTCTTAACAATTCAGAACCCTTATCTAGCAGTACTAATTAGAGAACATTTTGTTTTGACATGCCTTGAGTCTTCCCAGGATATTTTCAGTTCTAATCTTTCTCTAGCAAATTGGGTGTCACTGTTTGGCCCTGTCTTATTGTGACTCAGCATGATGATCAAAGCTGGAAATGTAGTTTGTTTCAAAGAAGTTAAAAATGAACAGCAGCCTCTAAATCCAGAATGCATGCAAGCCACCAGTGTTTTGTGTTGCATATAATCTGATTGCCAGTGAAAAACTGCTTGTGGGTAGGTGGGGGTGGAGGATGGTGAATCAGAGAATCAATGCCAGAAGCTAAGCCTGAGCTTTCTTTATCCTCTTGGTTGGAGTTCTATTTCAGGAAGCAGAGCTCTGATACCATAAAAAAATGTCAATGTGATCAAGCAAATGTCACCATTTTACAGAGATTATTTTCAATCCTTCTCCCACTGCCAACACCAAAAGAGAGAAAAAGCGGATAGACATGAGAATGACTCCACAAACCTACTAAAGACAAAGGAGTACTTGAAAGTTGTTATGAAATAAATTACCCAGGAAGAAAACAGAGTGGTAGTGATAATCTCTATCTGAGCAGCCTTTTTCTTTTAGTAGGATCTAGTGAAGACCTGAAGCCTTTATATTCAGAGGAAAGAAGACATGGTTTACCTCTCTTATCTGAGCAGCAAATGGCCTGGGCATTTGTGTGTTTAACTGTTGGAGGAAGGTTTGATTCCAATGACCTTCAAGGGGCAGAGTGGGAGTAAGATGGGAAAGTGGGATAGCCTCAACTATTAGATCACTCTCAGCACTCCTGACTGCAGTGACTGAAGATTTGATTCTGAAAGTGGAAACCAGGAATGTCTGTGCACGTGTTACATCCTGGACACTTAACACGTATTGGCCAGGTGAAGCTTCCAAAAAGTACTGAACAGAATGCAGGACTACCCATGGAGATAGCAGGAGACGTGCGCAAGGCTATACAGCTAAGACATGGTGACACTTAGATTCTCATTCTCATATATCCAATCCTGATTGGTGCCCTATGACTTAACTGCCACTGGCTTAGCAAGGATCAAGATTTCTTTCTAAAATTATGTTTTGTTTTTAAAAATTTATTCCTAAACCTAGTATGGGTCCAAGTGTTATATTTGAAGGTACAGGGAAAAGATGATAAACCAAGAAAACAGATTTGGTTGTGAGTCCTAAAATGAGATCAAATTCTTAACTATCTACTAAGAGATTTGCCTAAAGTCAGATTTAGTAGGCTTCTAGTAAAGTGGTGGTATGGATGTCTGAATTTTTTCAATGCCAAGTGGCTCAAAGCTACCTCTACAGGTCTTATCGGCTACACAGGCTTGCTTCCCTTAAGACCCATGTTTGTGGTTCAGTGGTAAAAAGTTGGATGTACATTTTTAGGAGTGGGGGCAAAGAGATTAAAATGTCATTGCTATTCACTTTGAGGGCATACAAACTTTTTAGTACATGTTCTTTCTGATTTAATCACCAGGAAATTAGTCACCAATTTAGCACAAGAAACAAGGGAAAAAAACCTTTTCTCTACCAGTGTAAACCTAGGATTTCCAGAAACAGGTCTAGAAATAAGAATTATAGTACTTACTAGTACACATGGAGTATTTCCCAGGTACCAGATACCAGGCATTGGGTTACTGATGTCCCTCCCCCTTTTGTTAATTGTACCCACAATGCAATGAGATAGATACTGTAATCATGCTCAGTATAATGTGACCAAGATTTAGAAAGATTAGCAAATTACCAAACTGCCATTCAAAATCAGGCACACAGATTGAAGGTCTTGTTTCTCCCCACTCCTTATACAAATTTCTATTAAAATTTCATTTTCCTTCTGCATTAAGATATCAACAAGAAGGGCTAAGGAGATAGCTCAGTGACATAAGTGCCTACCTGGCAAGCACAGGTTCCTGAGTTTGACCCCCAGACCTCCCCCCCCAAAAAACCCAAGAAGTTGTACTGAAGGGTTTCATAACTTTTTTATTTTTTCCATATCATTTATAAACTCACCTAAAAATAATTTATCCTTCATTTGATTTGACAAAGATACCTTTAACAATAATGCGATGGCTGTTCTTTGTGCTATTTATATCATCCCAGAAATTATTAGGGACTAAGAAATGATCCAAGTGACCTAAATCACATGGGCCTAAGATACAGTGTCTAGCTTAGCTGAGTGAGAAGATGTAGACTGGTAGGTAGATGGATGAGAATGACCTCTGCATACATCATATATTAATGCAAAAACCCATATTTATGGATATACATGATCTTCCTTGATCTAAGAAAAGATTGCCTTTTTTTTCCTATAGAACTATCATTGAAAACATGTTTGATACAGAAAGCCAGCCCTCCTATTATGCATGTCATCCTTTGATTCTCTGTATGGTTTCTGTGATTTCACAAAAATAGTTCTGAAATTCAGAGGAGTGGAACTGTAGCTTTGTCACTGGTATGTCCTTGTGAATTTTAAAACAGCACTTGAACATTTCAGTTCTACATGGGAATATCAGAAGCATGAAAATAGACTTCTACAGAGAATTTGTATTCTTGATTTTATATATATTTATGAACGAGATAAAGTATGTGCCATTTTTAGAGCCCTGGAGCCCTGGAATGCACAGATTTGATTTCTGCCACAGCCTGAACAGCTGTTCTTGAACAGATGTGATTTCTGTATAGTACAGCCTAGAAGATCCATCTTAGAATGCTGGAACCTAGATTTATAGTAAATCATCCTTTAGAGGGCAATGGTCAGTCTGTGGCCACAGTCCTCAGTGATTTTGTTTTTAACCAGTCAAAAATTGAAATTAACAAAGTGAATGCATAAAATTGGAAATTGGAAAGCATGCACATAGGATTAGACATTGTCTCATAAATGTCCAATTTAAGTCAGGTCAGCAGCCATTCCTAAGAGCTATTATAGAGAGTGTGGGGGAGGGTGGCTTGAATGAGTAGGGAAAATGCTGAGGGTGAAAGAGAAGAAAAGTGGAACTCGATTATCACAGGCAACTTTGTATCTGGAATCCAACAGTAATGCGCACACACACACACACACACACACACATATACACACATACACATGTACACATGCGCACACAGAGACATACCCATAACATTATTCTGCCCTCCTGATATGTGTATCTGTCAGCCTGAGGCAGTTCTGTAGGGATGGTGTCATCCATAGAGGGAGAAAACTGGAATCATTGGTTTTCCTTATGTTGACTGTATATTTTAAAAAGAAAAAAGAAAAAGCAGAGCTCCATAATCTTTGCAAGTTGGGATCTATAATCTGGTCATGAGAGCAGTGAAAGCGACATCTTGTCACAGCCAGTACTGGGGTGAATGGCAACTCTGGTTATCACAATCACTGTTGCTGCTTTTATTACCTATTTGCTTACAAACTGCCACTTGGTGTGTTAGGTGAAAGCAGCAGGGAAGACAGGGTCACCACTTCAGGGCAGCAGGTTTGGTTGCCCCTCTCCCAAGTTCAGTTTCTTCCTGTGGGTTCTCAGTTGCTGCCCACTGCAGCCTACACTGGTTGCCATGGTGATGAAGAAAGCACCAGACTCCAGGCCTTGCGCTGCTACTGCGGTGCCCAGCTCTTGCTATCTCCTCTCATCTTAGGAGCAGGAGACTTCTCCCACAGTGAGGATGCACACACTGCAGCAGAATCAGTACTGACGGACTGGAGACAAACTCCAGCAGAGCTGGATCTGCAGACTGGCTTTCTGGACATTCTGGACACTTTGGATGAGCCCCAGATCTTCTTCTAACAGGGTTGAAAGGCAAGGAAGCAGGCAGGGGACAGAGGGCAAGATGAGCTCAGACGTTAACAAGGCCATTCTTAGGATAACTGCCCCACTGCAGGATGCAGCTTTAATCTGCACCTCATCATCAGCTTGTAAATACTGTTACTGTTTTCTCTCTCTTTCTCTCTCTCTCTCTCTCTCTCTCTCTCTCTCTCTCTCCTCTTTCTCTCCTCTTTCTCTCTCCTCTTTCTCTCTCCTTTCTCTCTCTCCTTTCTCTCTCTCACTCTCTCTCTCTTTCCTCTCTCTCCTCTTTCTCTCTCTCCTCTTTTTCTCTCTCTCGCTCTCTCTCTCTCTCTCTCCTCTCTCCCCCCTCCCCTTTCTGTCTGTGCAGTGTTGGGATGAACTTAAGGTTTACTACTAAGTACATCCCTAGTCCTTTTAATTTTTTATTTTGAAGCCAAGACTCACTAACTTTCCCAGGCTGGCTTCAAACTCCCAGTCTTTCTGCCTCAGCCTCCGCTGTGGCTCCGATTACAGGCATGAGCTGCCTACTTTAGGTGAATACTATTTCACTGGCAAATTTCAAAATTAGTTTGGAGGGTATATTCAAACCACAGCAATAGCCTCTTCATCATCATCTTATTTGTTATCAGAAACCCACTTCTTTTTAGCATTTACTACAATGTGTCATTTTCATTATGTATCATGTTTGCCCTTTGAGGAGGAAAGAGGAAGACAAATATCATCTTGATCTGAGTCCTCAGGGTCGGTACTGTGCCCAGCTTGCAGTGTGGGTTTCATAAATGTTTGATGAGTAACAGTGTACCAAGGTGAGTTCTCTTTCCTGGACTGCTTTTCAAAATTGCCATTCAGAGGAATTATTTGCTGTAAGAAGAGAGCCTGACAGCTAATAGGGTGCCAGTACTTAGAAAAGATTGGAATTCCTGATATAGGTAGTTCTGAAGACTCTGAAGCTAATGTGCAGCAAGTTCACCTGGGGATTTTGGGAAAATGCAGTGGCTTGCTAGGCCCACAGCTCTGCTCTTCTAGACAGCTGTTAGGGCAGCTTCACATGACTGCTTTTTGGTAGCAAGCACTTGGTTGCCAAGAAAGCGCTAGCATTCCGGACTTCGGAGGTGCTGGGAGAGCAGAGCTAGGGTAGGTTGTGGGTGGGCCTCCTGAGCTGAAGCTGCTCTAACCGAGCTCCAGGGCAGGTGGGGGAGGGGTGCGAAGCAAGAGCTGGCTCCTGTCTAGGCTTAAGCAGACTGGGTCGTCAGGGCCCAGAGGCTACTCTGTTGAGAATCTGCCTGCATCTCAAAGAGAGAATTTTATCCAGAAGTTTACATATTCATCCAATCAATCATGCATCCATTTCTTCAATAAATATTTACCCATTATTAGTCCCCTAGAGCACTATGCACAGGAAACAGGCAAGGTCTGTGTCCTCTTTTCATTTACATATTTGAGACAATGGCCTAAATTTGGACTCTTGGATACACACTGTGGGGTGTGTGTGTGTGTGTGTGTGTGTGTGTGTGTGTGTGTGCATGCATTTCTGTAAGTATGTGAGTTATTTCAGCTCTCTGCATTTTAGGGAAATACAACTGTCCACACATCTTGGGGAGCTGTTCAGAGAACTTCAGGAGATAATGTCTAGCAAAGATAAGGCATCATAGTCTCCCTCTGTATCTACTGGGCACTGGTTCCAGAACACACTCCACTTCCATCACAGAACACCAACATCCATAGAGGTTCGAGCCCCTGATATAAAATAATACAGTGTTTGCAAACAAGCTAGCTACACAATCTTCCTGTGTACTTTAAATCATCTTTAGATTACTTATGACAGCTAATACAATACGAATAGCTGTTAAACATCATTGCTTAATGAATAACAACTGGGAATATAGTCTTTATATATTCAGTACAAATACAGATTTTTTCTGAATATTTAAAAAAATTGAATATATTTAATACAGGGTCTACAGGGTTTCACTACACAGATCAGACTCGTAGTGATGCTCCTGTTTTCAGCCTTCTAAGCACTGCATTTACAAGCACATGCCACCATGCACAGTCTCAATCACCATCTCAGCAGGCCCAGGGGTAGGGCCAGCACTGTACGCTGTGGGTCAAACCCTGATCACTGTCTCTGCCTAAGCAGACACTTTAATTCACTGAGCTAACTGGCTGGCCCTCTTTCTGAATATTTTTTTATTCAACTTTGGTTAAATTTGTAGACACACAACCCTGAGATATAGTGGGTTGAATATGAATCCACAAATGTGATTTTTTTTCTTCACAAACAGGAATTTTGAACTTGATAACTGTTAGCCAAAGTTGTCAATTTACAGACGTGAATTACATCAGGGGATTTTCCATCTATCTAGCTATTTATATTTTTTGAGACAAAGTTTCACTATGCAGTTCATGCTGGCTTTGAACTCACTTTTTAGCCTGGGTTGGCCTTAAACTTTCAGTGATCTTCCTGCCTTAGACTCCCCAGTGCTGTGATTACAGGTGTGCACTACCATGCCCAGCCATCAGGGAATTTTCTTATTCACTTAATCACTAACCTAAGAAAAATTTGCATTGTTCTAGTTTTTGGATTATTGTGGAGACAGAATCAGAATAGTCCTTGTCTTTTTGGCATTTCCATTCAGGAAGGAAAAGTCAGACAATTAGCAATTAAATACCTCTATAAGCAAGAAAATGTTAATATTAGATGTGTGGAATGAATAAAATTGGACAGTCTGGAGGTGACTAGGGGAGGGATATGAGTACTTTAACTGAGAGTTGAAAGATGGCTTCTCTGATAGCTGAGATTTTCATAATAAGATACAAGAAGCCATGCTGAAATTGGGAACATTTCCTGGACAGAGGAGACAGCATGTGCACATGTCCTGAGGCAAGATAGAGCTTGGTAAATGTGCATGCAAAGGAGTGTGGCTGGATGCACGAAGGGGATGGAGCAGGAACAGACCTGAGCTAAGTGGAGGCACCACAGAAGATGGGGTCTTCCTAGCCAGAGTGGAGACTGGATTTTCTTTCAGCTTTATTGTTAACTTTGTGGTGTTGAGGAGTCTCTATATTGTTTTCCACAATGGCTGTATTAGTTTGCACTTCCAAAATAGTTTGCAAGGTTTCTCTTTACATCTTCTCATCCTTTGTAGTGCCATTTTAACTTCTGTTGTGGTTTGATTTGCATTTCCCCGATGATTATTGATGTTAACATTTTTCATATGTCTACTGGTCACTTGTATGTCTTTTTTTTTTTTTTTGAGATCTTTCTTCTCAGCTCTTTTTCTCATTTTTCTTGTTGAATGTGTTTAGTACAAGATCTACAGGGTCTCACTGTATAGATTGGACTAATAGTGATTCTCCTCTTTTCAGCCTCCCAAGTGCTGGGGTTATGGCCATGTGCCACCCTGCCCACTCTTCTTTTTCTCATTTTTAAGTGGGTTCCTTTCTACTGAGTTGTGTGAGTTCCTAGTGTACTATAGACATTAACTCCTTATCAATGTACATTATTGCAAATGCTTCCTTCCATTCTGAAGTTTGCCTCTTCACTTTATTGTGTGTTTCCTTTGCTATGCAGAAGGTTTAAGTTTGATTTCATCCCACTTATTTATTTTTGCTTTTGTTACCATGGCTTTTGAGATCTTGCTCTAAAATTTCTTACTCAGTCCAAAGCCATGAAACATTTCCCTTTAGTTTTCTTCTAGTAGTCTCATAGTTTGAGCTCTTACTTTAAGTCTTTAAACAATTTAATTTTCAGTTAGTGTTCAGGAGAGCCACTGCAGAGAGGCTATAAGGAAGGGACATGAGATGATTTGTCATCACTCTAGAAATTGTGCGGAGACCTGGCTGGGGGTGGGTAGAAGAAGAATTTGGGGGGATGTATTTTGATGTTTGATGGTAAGTTGAGCTAAGATGATGACAGCTGAGACTACAGACAGCATCGTGCAAACAAGTTGGAGGAAACATGGGCAGTGAGGAAAATATGTGTGAACCAACTGGGTACTGGCAAAATTCCACGTGCTCTAGTATTTGGGGAGGACATACAAGCTTTAATGCATTACTAATTCTTTTCCATTGAAATGCATTAGCAAAGGCAAAACCTGCATGAAACAGAAATAATACATGTTCTAATCCTGCTTGGACACACAGACCCTCAGAAGGAGGGTATTGATTACAGAGACTTTTAATACCGTTTCCTCCTTGCCCTCTGAATTCTCATTAAAATTCTTTGCTTCTTTGAAAGGGCAATCATTTAACAAGCAGTGCATAGTGTTCAGATACACTGCACAGATTCTAATTTTGATTAAGTGTTATTTTAATTCGGGAGGTTATGGAAGGAAAATGAGTTAGAAATAATTACATAAGAAGTCACTGAGAGGAAACAGCTAAAAATATGGGAGTGAAATATGTGGTCATGTTAGTTTAGTGGTGGTGAGGCAGCAGCGGAGTGTGTGTTGGGGGGCTCGGGTGTTCAATTTTCTTGCTATAATTTCTCAGTTTCCCACAGGGTGCTGGGCCCTCCCATCCATTCAGTCCTAACCGGTTCAGTGTTGGTCATGGCCCAATGAGGCCTGGTTTTTCCTATTCCTGAGGGCTGAAGATGGAGACTGTAGATATTGTCTTCAGGTTGAGCAACATCCTGGAAGCTTCATTGACTTGACTGAGACAGGGTTGAGCCATCAGGTACCTTTAAACTTGGGTACAATTGTCATCCTCTGACTGAAGAATAAAGACCTCAGTTATGATGCATTGCAATTATATTATATTCTGAGGGTTAAAACAGCATGTGTGTGTTGGAACTAACATGAGTTTCTCCATTCTAAAGAATATGCTTTCCTTTTCACCCTCCCATGGAACTAGGCCACTTTCCTTCTTAGATAAGCCCTGTGGTTAGCTTTTTGGAAGTTGGGGTAGGACTTGAGCAAGGACGACACAATCCCCAGCCTCCACTTGGAATCATACTGCTTAAACCTCTGAAACACAATAGAAGTTATCAGAAGCCTGTATCAGAAGTAGCAGAAGGCAAAGAAAAAGCATTTCAAGAGCAGTGGGATTGTTAGACCCTCCTCTGTCAGTCATTGATGGACATCTCCTTGGGGAATCCAGTGTCCCCATGCCTGCCGCTGGCAAAATGAAATCACGACTAGGAATATGTATGCTTTGGTTTTCCCCTGAGCTTTAGCAGCTGCTTGAGGAGTGGAGGAGGGAGGCGCACATCATCTCTTCCGTGGCCTGGAATTACATCCTACATTCTGTGCCTTGGGCATTACCTAAGGGCTCCCAGGCTCTCCACCTGCCCTGGGATCTGTGGCCTGGGCCACTCGCCCCACAATGTAAGTATTACGATTGGAAAAGTACTTTCTCCAAGTGCCATTGCAAAAATCTAGACAGTTTGTGTTTTGAACCAGGGCTGCTCACCTTTCTCGTGGGGTGGGGTGGTGGTGGGTGGGTTGGCACACAATGTAACCGAGGATTTTATCCGGGAGCTGTGACTGCCACCTGGTGGATGATATTAGCGAAACAACTAAAAGGCTAATATATTTTTATTTTTATTTTAAAGAAAGAATAAAACAACAAAATTTCAAAACAAGCTCATAGAAGGATAACCATAGTTAATACATTGCATATTGTTATTTTTAATTAGATACTCAGAGTACAAAATATTGTCATTTCATTGTCCAATCAATATTATACAAACCTTTCCAAGAGAAATGAATAGTACAACCATCTTAATTCATATATTCTTTTTGCTTTTTTCTTCCCCATTTTTCTACACTCCCCATCCCAGTTTCTCTTTCATTTTGAAATTTCTTCCCATTTTACAAAATCTGTTGTACATTTTAGATCTTATTTACTCTTTCAGCTTCTTACACTAGAGACAATACCAAGTTTACATATGTGCATCAGGTTCTTTTCACTTATCAGTATGGTCTCAAGTTACATCCCTTTGCCTATAAAAGTCTCTGGTTTGTCTTTCTTTGGAACTCAGTAATCCATTGTATAGGAAAAAAACACATCCTTTTTATCCATTTCTTGGCTGATAGGCATTTGGGTTGTTTTCCAGATTCAGCTATTACAAACTGTGTTGCTATAAACATGGGTGCACATCATCAGTGTGGTGTGATTTTTTAAATTCTTATGGGAAGATATCCAGATGGGGAATAGCTGGGTCAAATAGGACCTCTAACCCTAATTTTTGAGGAATTGTCACACTGATTTCCACAGTGGTTGCACCAGTCTACACTCACACCAACAGTGCAGAAGGGTTCCTTTTCCCTACAACCTCACCAGCATTTGTTATTAGTTTTCTTGATGATAGCCATTCTGTCTGGGATGAGATGGAATTTCAGTGTTGTTTTAATTTGCATTTCTTGAATGATCAATGATGTTGAACATTTTTCATCTATTTATCTGCCAGTTGTATGTCTTCATCTTACAAGTGTGTGTTCATCTTCAATGCCCATTTTTGAATTGGGTCTTCACACTTGGGAGGTCTGATCATTTTTGTGTTCTTTATATGCTCTTGATAGCAATCCTTTGTCTGAGGAACAGCTGGAAGACATTTTTTTCCCACATTGTTGGTTGTCTTCATTTTGTTGGTGGTTTCTCTTACTATTGCAAAAACTTTAGTCAGAAAAATTAGACAAGAGAAAGACATAAAAGGAATAATAATAGAAAAGGAAGAAATTAAATTATCATTATTTTCAGATGGCTAGTTCTCCGTTCATTTTTTCCTGCTTTGCTTCCCTCTTGGAAAAACATAGCTAAGGGGAAGAAATAATGATAACACATGAAATAAATATCAGGAAAGGACAGTTTGGAGGAGGGTGTAAGATTCAGGGCCCATACTTCTTGAGATTGAATGCCTCTGTGGTTCTGAGGCTTTCTGCCTGTGATTTGGATGAGCTACTGCACCTTGTTATTCTTATCTGTGAAATGGGGCTGATAACAGTCCCTACCTCAAAGAGTAAGAGTATAGGAGTCTCTTCTTATTTTGGTTTCAGTTACCCCAGGTCAACCTTGGTTCAAAAATATTAAGTAGAAATTTCTAGAAATAATTTATAAGTTTAAGAATCATATACCTTTCTGATTAGTTTGATGAAATCTTGTGTCATCTTGCTCTGTCTCATCTGGGACATGTATCATCCTTTTGTCTAGTGTTTCCAAGCTGTCCCTGCTATTTGCCCCTAGATAGTAGCTTTCTTGGCTATCAGATTAGCTGCTGTAGTTTTCAGGGCTTGTGTTCAAGTAACTCATGTTTTACTTAAGAATGATCTCAAAGTACAAGGTCAGTGATGCTGTAAATTCAGATATGCCAAAGATAAGCTATAAATTCTTTTAAGTAAAAAGGTAAAAGTTTGTCATAAGTATATATATATATATATATATATA
>NDGN011368759.1:0-22973 GCA_002564285.1 Tympanoctomys barrerae | reverse complement strand
AACAACTACTTTCTCAAACATCAGATTATCTGGTTGTGAATTAATATAAAGCATGGAAAAGAATGAAGGCTGTGTTTTTCCTTTAGCCTACAAAAGAAAATAGTAGGCCATTGACTAATTAGAATCCAAGTAAGAGCCACAGTTTAGTCAATATACCGTAGAGTCCCCATAACCTAGCATTACAGTCTCACCACTGTTACCAACGGCTGGGAGGAGGAAGATGTTTAGGTGCAATACTACCAGAAGCTAATGTAATGAATATTACATTAATTATGAGGTTGATGCAAGTGGGCGACCAGGATAATTGGTTTGGAATGGATTCAAGAACCAACAGTCACGTGAATTCTGGTTCCTCTTGACTCTTGGGTCCTATTTCCCAATCTGGCTAATCCCACATGCTCCTTTCTATGATAAACTATTTGGTCTCAGAGTCCTCTCCTACCCCTCCCTGCATTTTACTTCTCTTAGCTCTTTTGGTCCTTCCCAATGATGGGTACAGTTTGACTTGTTTTGTTTTACAAGTTTACTCAGCTCCACGTAAATCCACCTCACTGGATTCTTAGCTCTAGCCCATCAGAAACTCCTTGCTCTGAAAAGTGTAAATCATGTCATGGGACAATCAAGTCACATCACATCAGTACATTTCCTGAAGAATTTTCCTAAAAGTATGCCATGCTCTAGGCCAGAATGCTCAGAGCAGGCACAGCCTGTGCAAGGCTCTGGATGCCATCCATCCTTTGATCATTCCATTCTTTTGTGAGCTCAATATCAAATAAAACAAGTCCAAGACAATACCAATTTTCTAAGTTCCATTCCTTTCTAGCCATGGCCTTTCTTCTATTGCTTTCCTCTGACCTTGCTTTTGAAAATCCTCTTCCCACCGTGAGTTCTTCTGGACTTTGTTCTCTGCCTGGGTGCCCTTTTGAGTAGAGTTTTCTTTGAATCATGTTGGTATAATTCATTTTCTACTCTCATCCTCCTTGGATCAAGAATGGTATTTTTCTGTGCTTCAAAATCACAGCAGAAACTGAAAAAAAAATCATAGGAGAAAAAAAATTCTTTGATACATATTGAACCATATGTCACAGAGTTGACTTCCAAGGACCACCATAAGTATAGAAAAATGCCCATAAAAATATAAATATCAATTTGTACTCCAGCTATCAGCTGCTGTCTGCTTTCTGATAGGAGTATATCATAAAGTCTATCTATGAAGCAAGATCACTTTATAAGAATTAGTACAGCTGTGGAAATTAGCAAAAATATAATGAAGGGAAGACAGAGTTTCAGCAGATCCCACTGAATTAGTTGGTACCACACTTTTTCACTGGGGTTAAAAAAGGGAAAGTGTTCTCTCTCAAACCCTTGGCCATTCCCCACCCCACCCCCACCCCCAATCTGCTGTGCTGACTTGGCCTGGAGAAGAGAAACAGAGTGAGCATAGGGCTGGCTCTCCTAGACACAAAGAAGCTAATAACAGTGAATGCAGTGCTTTCCAAGGAAGCTAAAGTACAGGAAAAACAGTGTGAGTCAAGTAGTAATTCATACTGCTTCATAGAGTCATGCCCCCCACTGCTAATCAAACTGTGAGTCTCTAAATCAGGACTATTTTGGCACCAGTCAAAACCAGAAATGACTCCTTCCTGTGCTTACTTACCAAGCCATTTTAGTATCATGCTTTGACTAAACTCTGAGATTTACTGAAATATCTACACTAGTTTCTGTTTGTTCCTTTTTATTGTGAACCAGAAAATATATAACCCAATGGCTTGAGAGTTTCTCCCTGGATTGAAAATTCATTGCGCCCATACTTGCAGGGAAAGACCACAATTGTTGATATAAATCCAATAATTCCACAGTAACATTCATTTCCATCTAATACTCAGGTTAATCCATTACCAGAGGCTACAAGACCCAATAAACCTTTAATAGGATCCTTGCAGGTTCTCTGCTGCTACTCTGAGTCACTAGAAACTGGAGATCTTTACAAACACATGGCCATCTGCATTGTGTTTTACAGATGCATTCCAATAAATTGGA
This sequence comes from Tympanoctomys barrerae, assembly GCA_002564285.1. Classification (NCBI taxonomy): domain Eukaryota; kingdom Metazoa; phylum Chordata; class Mammalia; order Rodentia; family Octodontidae; genus Tympanoctomys; species Tympanoctomys barrerae. The sequence goes on along the minus strand of NDGN011368759.1, from coordinate 20,933 downwards.
ATTTCAGAATAGTTCTATTTACATTGTTCTTGCCAAGAAAAGGAATGCCTTACATTTCCCAGGACTATCACTGAACATGTACCCTTAATACCCAGTGAAGCAAATGAGGTGAAAATGGGCACCCTACACTCCAGGATAAGGTTGGTCCCTTTTCACAAATCCCAACTATGCTCCTATATAGTTCACAGGTAACCTGAGCAAGACCAAAGACCAGGCTGGACAAGAGCAAACAATGCTTTCCTCCTATCAGAAGGAAAAAAAAAACTAATGTACAGAAATTTGTCAAATTTAAACTTTATTCCCATTCATTTTACTTAAATATTGCCTATAAGCAGCCACTGACTAGAACCTAAGGTTGACTAAGCAAATGGCCAAGGAGCAAAACTATTTGCAGAAAGTCAGTGTTTCAGTTGCAGCAACTCAAGTCACTGTGCTAATCAAAGGGAAAAGGAAGGGTATTTTGGTCTTTGCATATAGAGATGCCTAGTAGAACACAGGAGCAGAGTTGAGCTGCAGCCCAGGAGGGTCAGAAGCTATCTCATGTCAGATACCATCTCAGCCTCCTTCTGTACATCTTCATTCTTTCTCTCTTTTTAACTGACTTTGTTTTCTCAATTAGTCCACACAGTAGAAGAGAGCTTCTGTGATGTCCCCAGTTTACATGTTAATGGTTCACTAGTTCGAGAGAAAACCTGCTCTGTTCAGTTGAGGTCAAAGTTCTACCCCTGGTCAAATAACAATGCCCTGTGAGGATTAAGCCCCACAACATCAAATGAGCATAAGAAGTCATTTTGTAAGCTTGGTGTGACAAAAGAGTATGACAGTTCCAGGAGATGGAAGTGGTGGTGAGAATGTCGCATGGTGTCCCAGGGGAAAAGGTACTCGGAGGATACGATGTGGTCAGTGCACCAGCACCAACAGAAAGCTCCAAAGATCCAAGACAAACCCCATTAAGATCTAATTTAAAAAAAATACTCAGCTTGTAAATTCTCTGGAAACACGAAGCATTTTTCCTCTGACTAAATCGGAAAAGGGAGGGGAACCTTCCTACAATATTTATTTAATCCTCCCAGACAGTGATAAACTCTGTTTTGCAGATGAGACTGTTGAGGATCAGAAAGGTTAAGTAGCTAGCCCAAGGGCACCAGCTAGTAAGTGGCAGAGCAAAATTCAAACCCAAAAATCTGACTCCAAAAATCCTATTCACAATCCATTCATTCCTCGGTGCTGTTTCACCAATGAACTCTGCCCAGAAACAAGCTTTCCCAGATCAAATGACCAGCCTGAACTGGAGTTTCAGTTTACTGAAAGATTTACCCAAAAGCTATCATATTCTGTGTCTAAGATCTCTCCGGACCTTATTTTGCAAGGCACTAGTTTAGCCAGTCCCTAGAGGGGTCTGACCACGGCACAAAGCTTCCAGGCACACAGCCTAAGCCCCACCCACACCCAGTCACTCTCACCTGATATAGTCCGCAGCTCGTCTGGCGCTAACATTCAAGCCAGTCTGTCCCCAAGTGAAACATTTCAGCCCTAGGTTGTATATTGTTTAAGTTCTATCGATGCCATTTTCCTGTTTGCGTTTTGTTTTTGTTTTTGTTTTGTTTTTACAGTTCGTTGCTCATCCTAACTGTCAACAGCAATTGCTTACCATGTGGTATGAAAATCTCTCAGGCTTACGTCAACAATCTATCGCTGTGAAATTCCTGGCTGTCTTTGGAGTCTCCATAGGCCTCCCTTTTCTCGCCATAGCCTATTGGATTGCTCCGTGCAGCAAGGTACAGACTGATTCAGGTGCATGTCGTTTGCAGTTATTTCTCCTCTTCTTAGCATGACCTAAAACTCACTTTGCTCAAATCAGCAGTGGATCTTTTCCCACTATTTAAAGATACAATTCTGTGCTGGGGTTGTAGCTTAGTGGTACATCACTTGCTATCATGTGCAAGGCCCACAGTTTAACTCCAACACTACAGAAAGCTAACAAAACAAGACAGTCCTCAGATACCTAGCAAAAGTAGACACCAATTTAGGAGGGAAAGTGCTAAAAGCTGTTTTAAAATCATTTTCTAAAAGAAGAGAATAATAAAATGGGAATTTTAAATGTGAAGAATAATCTACATGGATCAATAACAGAATAGAGAGCAAATAAAGGCACTCTTCTGATTATGCAATGTGCTAAGCACATCCCCCAAACCCATCATGTAATAATTATAGTCATGGCAATAGTAATAGCCAGTACTTATTTAGTATTTTCTCTTTGCTAATTCCTTTTTTTGGAACACCTTCTTTCATTCTTTCAACTTCATTATACTGCATATACTTCTTGAAGTTGGTTCAGATATGAGAGAAAGCTTGCAGACAGAATCAAGTGTAGTTCAGACCAGGCACTAAAGACCCATTGCAACATCTTCCTCACTTTCCTTGCCTCTTTGATCATACCCTCACCACTGTGGACAATTAAGTAGGTTATAAAAAGGACAAAGGCAAAAGAAGAACTCAAAAGATGCAAGCCTGGATTGTTACTCAAGAGAATATATCAAGTGACCACTAGTAAGAGGAGGAATGAAATTTGCTGGTACCAAACCATCCCACTGGCTGAAACACCATCCCAACAGCCTAGCCATTCATGCCAGAGTACCAGCATCCCATCTCCAGGCAAGCATTAGTGCCTACAAAAACAAACCATGCGAAAAATTGAAATATGGCTCATGTGTTTAAGACTGTCTTTTAATGTTGCAAAGTTACCTTGACCTAATGATATATTTCTAAAGGAATCAAGTTTATATAATTCACATTCAGTAGAAAAAGTATGGCTACATGGAGATCAGTTCCACAGGCAATTTGATCAGTTAATGCACTAATAAAAATGTCAACAGTGAGCTGACCTGTTTCTAAAGTCCAAGTGTGGAGAATTCACATCAGATTGATGGGCCCAAGACTTCAAGGCTGCTGCTGAGGCCATGCAGGCAGGCAGCCAGTGAAATGCCTACCTCAGACTAGGTGAGGGTCATAGGGAGATATTAGGCCTCAACCCCAACTTCCACAGAATATAAAAAAGGAAGCCTTAAGGTTGAATATTTACAGTATTCAACTTTATATCTATTGAGAATTTTGTTTCTAAGACTGTCTCATCCTGTGGAATTGCAAATGAAAATTCTCCAAATAATATATATGTCAAGCAATGTCTTCCTCTCTGTTATTATGAGATGAAGAAGATAAGAAAGTAAAACCAGGCTTAGAGCTGAATTAGAGATGGTCATTGGTTCTGGACATGTTTTGATGATGGAATCATCTAGTTTATAATGGAGGATGGATTCTTGCCTTCATGCAGAGCCTGTATAGATAGGCATACTTTACTCTCTTTGAGCCTTAAAACCAATTCTAGGCTTTCAGTAATTAAGATAACAGGAAATGCTGCCAATCCCTACTTATGCAGGAAATGCTGCCAATCCCTACTTCTGATACAAAAGTAAATGTGATAAGTTCCAAGAAACTGGGACTAGCCAACATCAGAAAACTGATTTGTCTTTGATTGTCTGGTCGCATGGGGAAAGACTCAGAAAGAGACAATCTGCTAACCATTGACTAAACTTAGATTTTTGGTAGGTCTGAGACAAATCTTAGCATATATGCATATTTGATCAGCCAAAAACAGTGACTATGGACAGGAAATTCTTAAGCCCTGTTAATTTCAAAAGACAAGTACTACCAGAGGATATAGGGTCAGACAGATAGCAGTCTTTAACTTCTGGAAGAAATGCTTGCAAGAAAGTTTGGCCCATAACTGGGGCTTTCTCTCCTCTGTATAGACACTTACCTACTTGACATTAGGTGCTCCTAAAACTTCCAGTAAGACTGAAAAAATAGAGTCGACCAAATAGCTCATTGCATTAAAGCACCTGCAAGCAGGCACAAGGACCAGGGTTTCGATCGACTGGCCTGCCATGCCAGCCCCACTTCTGGGGTGTGCTGAGCCTGCAATTGAGACTGGACATGATGGCGCGTACCTGTAATTCCAGCTCTTGGGAGGCTGTAAACAGGCGGATCACTATGGGTCTGACCTAGTAGTGAGACCCTAAACACCCTATAGACCTTTCCCTAAAATACAAAAAAAAAAAAAAAAAAAAAGACTGAAAAATCAAATTACTCAAGATAAACATAATCTAATCATTAAGCCTCTTGTCACTTCTGGAGCTTTCTAGATTCCAAGCATGGGACCGGGGATGGGGAGCACACTGATAGCTGAATGTCTCAGCCTGTCACATGAGATGACTCTGGGTGGCACTGCTCATTACAAGGAAAGATTCTCTCATTAAAGAGTTTGTTGAACTTGCTCTGAAGCAGCCAAAGGATAGATAAAACATTCAAGATATTTTTAGTCTTCCTTTTCACCATTTAGAAAGAAAGCTTTTCAAGTTTGGCAGCAATATTACTGGGAATTACAGAGAGGTCACATCTACTTTGTAACAAAACCACCCCTTTCTAAGACTCCTGATGCACAGAATACCCCATCCTCTCAGGAGGAAGGCACAGTGGAGAAGTCTATTAATAAGCTGGTATTTCGCCACTCAATGGGGTCACTGCCTTTGTATCCATTTCTGTAATTTTATGAAAAGCACAATGTAATTCTAGGAATTCCATGTTCTAACAACATTATTATACCTCCATTTAAAAAAATTAGACATGATACTCTTTTATAAATGCATCCATAAAATGTCAGTGCCAAACTTCATCAGCTGGCTAATGTCCATCAGCATCTAGCAAATGTTGGAACTTCTTTTTCCAAACTAATGGTGCATTTACTTCCTAATAGTTGCTGTCCTAATTTAGGGAACATTAAGAACACCAAAATTACCTTAGCCTGCCAAGATGAACTCATTATTTATTTCCTATTGAATTCCCAAGGCTGTTAATGCTATTTTTATATTCTTTTAAGTTTCTGAGAGTCCCTAAAAAGAGGAGTTAAGTACAAAGATTATAAAGCTAAAGGTTCTTAACAGTAGTTTGGCTAATATATTGACTGAAGAGATAAACCAAGTCAGAAAGGGGTACATATAATGCTAGACACAGACATGAGGTTTGCTATGATCAAGAAAAAAGAACAGTGATTTTGTTCATCATTTCTCATGTCTTCAGGAGCCACAGGGAGGCCACTGGGAGACCAGTGAGTTCATAACTGCATGGATGCATGCATTGGGTCTTTTGGTAGAATTCTTCATCTTCTAATAAGAGCTCCGATGCCAAAGATGATTAGCCAAAGCTATTAGATGATTTTCCATCCTTCGCTATTCCACCATGACTCATTATTTAGACTGTGAACTAAAAGAGTAATAGTCATCCTCAAAGATTCACACATGCCTCAATAGCATGTGGACTAGAGCTGAAGTCTTCATCATGAAAATGAGGAAGAAGTACACATATTCTAATTATAAAGCATAAAAGGAGAAGATACTTCCTCCTTTACCTATTAAATGTCATTGTTTATTTATCCCCGAGATTACTTCCAAAACTCATTTGATAGTCTAACCTATTATTTTTGTAATACGTAATCTATCCATCTTTACTGCCATACAACTTTGGCTTGGAGGAACTCGAAGCATTAATTGTTACCCTTGTCCCAACATCCCAAACAAGAGAACCTAGTGAGAAAGGCCTAAATGAGCAGCTTGTGAAGATCTCTGCTTTATCTTACCCAAATCTCAGGATTTGAAAGAATCCTCAATCCACATGGTCCCGGAAAATAGAGTGATTCTACAAGTCTCTGTTTCCCCCACATTTGTCTCTACCAAAGAGCTTCAGTGGATTACAGAAAATGATGGTAAATGAGGGAAAATCTGTGTCAGGAAACAAAGATTGCTGCTGCTCATCCTTTAGTATTAATTCTGCTCCAAAGTCTGAAAGGATAGTCTAGCACCTGTTACCCAGATGGGATAGAATTGAAGATACCAAAGACTGGTCCTTTTCACTTTGAACCCTGTCACAGGAACATTATTCCCTGTCTCTCCATCTAGATTTTTGTTGTTGCTTGTTTTGGTTTGGTTTGGAACTTTTAAGACAAGATCTCACTATGTAGTGCAGGCTGGCCTTGAACTCACTTATACAGCCCAAGTTGGCCTCAAACTCATACCACTTCTTTTGCTTCAGCCTCCCAAGTGCTGGGATCACAGGTGTGCACCACCACACTCAGATCCATCTAGTGTTTACATTTTTTAGCCTACGTCCCTCCCCACTAACTCTGAAAGGAAAAAAAATCACTCTCGCACCCCATTTTATCTCCATCACTTTTACTGACCATGGGTGCTTCCCCAAGTGAGCTTGTAGGTCTGCCTTTGGGAACCCTTGCATCTAACATTTTCAAAAGTCAGCCAAGATTCATTTAAGCTTCCCCTCAGTGGAATTCTGTGAACACCTCAGTGACTTATATGTTAGGTACTTTCTACTTGCTTTGTGGGTACTGTGTTACATGTTCCCTGATTATATCAAACCCTATGGAGAAGATACTATTTTTATCTTCATTTTACAGAAGAAACTGAGACACTAGGGCATTAAGTAACTTGACAAAAAATTACAGAAATATGATTTAAATCTAGGGTCTCTAGTGCAGACATCTGTCACTACACATAGACATATATACTGTACACACCTCTCTGGGTACATCAATAGCATTACAACATTCAATGCTTATTGTACGTATATTAGCTCCAGGACAACTGAGCTTAGAAAGGATTTGATTCTGATCTTTACTATTTGGCAGGACTATTCTAGAAAGGAGAAGTCAAACCTGCCATAGAACAAAAGCCACCCCATTGTTTTCTTTCATTAGAAGCCCCACTTTGTAAATGTCATTATCATTGGTCATCTTTACAAAGCTCAAAACAAAGTGTGGCTTCACACTGTGAGAAGAGCATGACTAAGTCATCTGAATAAACATCCCCATAACGCCAAAAAAAAAAAAAAAAGATTCCTAAGCTCTACATAGACATTTTGAATAAGAATTTTGGCGGAACATACCCAGCAATTTAACCACTAATTTGATCAGGACATCTAATACAGTATCTGAGAACCAATGGGCCTTAAATAAGTGCCTGCTTCTTAAAATGCTTCCAAAGTTTGCCTCCACTCAGCTTTCCAAATGTGAAGTAAGCCCTTGCCTGAGACCACTGGCAACTGCCAGAAAGTGAGAGGGGTATTTGGTGAAGGAGACTCTGTAGATTTAAGACCAGGAATATGTGTTAGAAACACTGCCTCTGTGCTCCACTGCAACCATGGCCACTGACCAGCTTTGTCATGATGGGGGAGCCACATCACCAGGGCCCCATTAGGTGCTTACACTTGTGGTAAGGGTCAAGAGTTCAGTGAATAAAACAAAGCTAGGTGAACTAGTATTTAGGTGCCCACCCCCTAAAGCTCTGTGCTCAGAGCCAATGGAAGGCACTAATCAGTCATTCTCACACTCTCATATTTCTTAGAAAAAGAATAATATCCAGGAAGTTTGGGGCAAGCCAGACTTAGATTCTACAGGTTTGAATCTCCTACTGTTTTAGCTTATATGGTGCTAGAAATGACTAAAATGTGTTTTGTTCTGTTTTGTTTGGCGGAACCGGGAATTGAATTCAGGCCCTTGTGCTTGCCAGGGAAGCACTTATTCCACCGAGCCATCTCCCTGGCCCAAAATGTGTTAATATGCTTTCATTGTCAGAGGGTCTGCAGTGTAGAGTGGATCCATTTAATCTAAAATTATTACCTGATGTAGCTTTAAAGATCCCATAGCTAAAGGCTGCTGACACATATATGTTGATTTCTGACCTTTCTTCTAGCTTATCTAGAAGTCATGTAATTGGGGAAGGGTGTTCTCCGTGGGTAATTTACCTCAAAAATTATATTTGTGATTAAATAGGGAATTTCACACATGTACACATACACACATAAAAAGAAAAGGTCACTGAAGTGACTGTATCTCATCTGATCTTTGTCCATGTTTTACTAGTTAAAAACATATATTCAAGGCTAGAATAAAAGGAAAAAAGCATCAATTCCTAATCTCCTTTTTCCTCTTTATGACTTAGGTCAAGAGAGAACTCCATTGGGGTAATCTTTCAAACAACAGGGCATTATCAGGGCTTTTTTTCCTATTATGTTTTACAACAAATGAAACTATTTTACAGATTCATCTTCTGCCAGAATATAACAAAATAAAAGAGGTAACAAGATGCCAACATCATTAGCTAGAATGTTGAAAAATTAAAATTATCTATTTGATATATAAATCAAAAAATAATATGGCTTAATTTAAATTTACTTAATTGAATATGTGAGATATTTTATTTGTCCTTACACTTAATTTCTGCATCCTGAAAGTAGTGTCTCTGTCTATTGCCAAAAATACTCTGTATTCTCTATTCTTGTAAATAATAAAGCTAAATGTTACACTAGACAGCAATGCTATTTTTAAGATGCCAGTGTCTCTATGAATGTCAGATACACATTTCCTGACATTTTGAAAGTTATTCTTAGTTTTATAGCACTATCAGCACAATCAGGGATTCCCAGTGTTTAGACTTGACATATGGGATTTACAACACCTAATTTTTGTTTAAATTGATAGGTTTTACAGCATCAAAATCATAATTAATCGTGTTACATTATTAACTACAATTAAAATGCATAATTATCATACTAAATCATACTCAAAGGGCATTATCAAACCATCCAATTTACAAGTGTTATATTGAACATAGTCACAATTAGGAAAGTTTTACCCAAAAAAGCAAGCTGTTGTTGATTTTGTATCAGATCAATACTGCATTTCCTGGGTGACATTTCACTCTAGGACTACTGAATGAGGCAAAATGTTAATAGCAATTAATCAGCCACCAGTTATAATTGAACATCTGTCCTGGAGAAGTAGCCGAGCTTCAGAAAAGATCACCCTCTTTGCTCTTGCCTTGCTAGTGTACCTGGGTGAGGGGTGAGGTGCGGTACTTAGATGATGGTGACAGCAGCATCCTAGAAGAGACTGAGCGGGTTCATTAACAGGAGTTCAATAAAGACTCGATATGCAGTCTCTCATTTAATCCCTGAAGGTCTACGTGGCCTATGGATAGGATGTCATGGAAGAGACCAACACTGGCTACCAACAAGGGCAACTTGTGGACCATTCTGGGCTCATGCAAAGCAATTACACAAATTAACATGAGACCATGAAGAAAATTTTAATAGAATTTACAAATCTATATTCTATAAACATGCTACAACAAAATTAAAATTATTTGCAAAAGAAAAACGTCCTTCTGTCTGGAAAGTAACTCCTGAGTTGAAAATTAATCAAAAGAGAAATTATAAAAGATGTACAACTGAAAGTCAATGAAATGCTTCATGCCAAGTTTATGAAAATATAGATAAAGCTACTTGCAGGAATTTTTAGCTTTAAATAAAAAAAATTTGAAAACAAATAAACAAGCATAAAGCCCAAGAGTAAAATAGTAACAGAACATACCCAAAGTGTATTTTTAAGATCATGGACTTTACTCAGATTATTTTTCTAAGAACTGAAAGACATAAAATTATATCCATGAGGTTGTATCTGAATAATCATGTTACATGATGATTTTTCAGCATGTCACATTCCTTATCACTTCCTTCCACAAGACTTCTAAATGGGGAAAAACTAAAGTTTTGGTCAAGCAGTATCTCCCATGTGAGTTCAGCAAAAATATTGCTTGGTTTCTGTCCAAGGTAGAGGATTAAGGTTGGTTTGATGAAATCAGTGTTTTTAAATAGATCTACACCAACTAAGAGCTGCCAGTATAACATCTTGTACCCATTTTGTTTCCAGCTAGGACGAACACTGAGGAGCCCTTTCATGAAGTTTGTAGCTCATGCAGTTTCTTTTACAATCTTTTTGGGATTGTTGGTTGTGAATGCATCTGACCGATTTGAAGGTGTTAAAACCCTGCCCAATGAAACCTTCACAGACTACCCAAAACAGATCTTCAGAGTGAAAACTACACAGTTCTCCTGGACAGAAATGCTCATCATGAAGTGGGTCTTAGGTAAGCAAGTCTCTCTTTTACTTTCCCCTCCCATAATTATAATAGAATGTTATCAGGTATTGGGTATATCTCAGTAGCCTAGCATATCACTGGCCTAGCACACAAGAGGCTCTGGCTAGTTTGATCTCTGGCACACACACAAAAAAAAAGAAGAATATTATTAAATTCTAACTTCTAAACTGTCCATATTTTCATAAGTATATGCTTCACAGATGAAATGGGGTATGAATGTTTAACAAGAAAGTCAAAGTAACACATACTGGCATATGAGGTACACAGACATAACATAGATTCTCATTTTGAAAGGAAACATTTGGAGGGAAATATGTTATGTACATTTTGTTATGCATATATTGGGAGTGTAAGGTGTGTTTTGCATGGGGAACATATTATTTTGATCATTTAAAGTGTTTTGTGAAAGACTTAGGAAATCACGCTCTGCTTCTAAAATAGAGTATAAAATTACATAGCCTAAAATATATTTTTGTTATTGCATGTCTTAGTCACTTTTTGGTAAATGGGTCACCGTACCTGACATCTACAGCAATATTCCTACCTTGGCCTCTAAAAGACTCACGTATATCTCTTTATGCAAAGTGCACTTAATCCATCTCCAAACATCACTAAAGTTTTAACAGTTCTAGAACAGGTGAAAAGTCTAAGCCCAAAGTCTTCTCTAAGACTCAAGGCAAATTCTACACTGCAAGCCCGTGTAAAAAAATGTTTTAAAAAGTAAAATGTTTCCATCATACAACAGCACACGGTAAACACTTCCATCCCTAAGGGAGAAATAGGAGGATATACAGGGATGTAAAGAAATGGGACCAAAGCAAGCCCAAAGCCAAGCAAGGCAAACATTAAGTCCTGTAGTTCCATTTCTAGGACACAAGATAAGCTGTATCAGGATATAAGCTCCAAAAGACTTGGGTGGCCCTGCCCCTGCAGCATTACTGGTGGTAGCCCTCAAGCCCTTCCTCTTGGGCTGGTTCTGCTCAGTGCCAGTAGCTTTCCTCAGACATTCATGTTCTAAGCTTCTCCAACTTTCTGGGGTCTCCACGGCACTTTCAGCTTCAATCTCACAGTTTCACTCACCACCCTAGCCCCACAATTGCTACATTTCACATTCTTATAAAATGTGGATGACACCAAGGTTTTCCTCTAGCTCAAGCAGTATGCAGGTTCCCTTGGAATGTGTCTACAGAGGCCTCTGAATGCCCAAATTGATGAGAAATATGAAATAAATCCCAGTGAACTAATTCTCTTAGGAACCTTTCTGATATAGAGCTGCTTAGGGCTCTCTTCTCAAAGGAAAGGCTTTCAAATTTACCTATATCTTCTTGCAATCTTAAGTCAGTGAAAGGTAAAGTTTTGCTGTTTCCTCAGACACCCTCAAGGCATCTCTCCTATTAACATGATACAAATTACTTGGCTTCTTAATGATAGTTTCTTCAGCAACCATACTGTCCTTTCTCTGCCTTGCAGATTCTTACTTTCTGATGAACCTGTGAAATTTTTTAATCTTTTAACTCACAATTTGAAGTTGATTCTCACTATAAATCTTGCTAAAAAGCACCAAGCAGCAGTATTCATTTTACAATCTAAACACTGGGCTGCCTTAAAATTTCTTTCACCAAATTAGTTAGTCCACAATACTTAATCTCAGTTTCTCTCAAAGTCTCAGGACATGGGGAAAATTTAGACACATTTTTTTTTGCCAGAATAGAATATACATGGTCTCTAGCCCACTGCCAACGGAGTTCTTATTCCTAATTAAAATCACATAAGCATGATCAATACTTTCCATGTTTTTACCAGTATTTTGGTCATCTTAGCTCTGATCAGAATCTCCCAATAAGCTCAACATATAGCATTCTAGGGCTATGGCGAGTATTTCCTAACTTTCCAAACTCCTTGTACAAATCAGTTCCAAAGTCTACTGAGCCACAGGATCATATATATGACCATGACCCCACTCTCAGTACCAAAATCTATCTTAGTCATTTTCTCATCACTAAGACTCAATAACTCACACTCACAACTGAAAAGAAAAAAGATTTATTTGGGCTCAAGGTTTCAGTCCACAATGGGTTGGCTCAGACACAGAAACTATGCAGTAGAAACGCCAGGCAGAAGAAAGCTGTTCACATCCTGGCAACCAGGAAGCAGTGAGACATGTAAAAGAGGAAGAACTGGGGCAACAATACATCCTTCCAGTTCATGACCTCCAGCCAGGCCTCACCTCCTAATGCAAGTCAGCTATTGTGCCCCATGGTCCATTCACTTTCTAAAAGCCCTGCCTCTGACAGTACAAGACTTAGAGGGAACATTTCGAATCTAAATCATAACACTGCAGATATACATATAGTGTTAGTTTGATGATAAATATAAATACAACATTTAAGGAATAACATTATCTCGCTATTGGTACAAATAAGTGTAAAGAATATGAAATTCCTTTTTATGGTGCTACATTCTGCTGCAAATGTCTGCTTTTAGAATTGCCAAAGAAATTGTACCTTCTTTCACCACTGATTGGTTAAGAATTTACACAATTTATGGAAACTATCACTAACAAGAATACATGAAATAAAATAAAACTGACCATAGCTAAATTGAACACAGAAAAAGGTTAAAAAATTATTTTCTAACATTTAATACTATAAAATTGAGTGGTAAAAGAATAAACCTTGGTAGAAAAATAAAATTAATTACCAAAGCTATAATCAGTAATAATTCATATGAGTAAAATCTCAATAAACAATCCTCAATAATCAGATTTGTATCTAAAAGTTTTGAGAATTATATAGATATTCTGAGTAAAACAAAAGAAAAAAACTGAAAAAAATTACACAGTATGAACATCAAGTCCAATAATTAAATTGGATTAATCGTACTCATCCCAGATTTTGCTTCCTCAACAAAATTCAAAATTGGTATAATTTCATTATGTTTACATACACAAATATTCACTTGGAGGTAATTCAGCGTCAAAGTGCATAGGCCATCAAACAACCAAATCACAAAAGAACAAACATTTGCAATGACAATACAGTACATGGTCTATATCACTGATGTATAGCCTAATAGCACTAAAAGAGTTGAACTACTATAAAGTATCTTATGGAAGTCCTAGTTGAGAACCAGGAAAATGGTCTCTAAGATGGATCTCTTCCTAGTCAGACAGAGAAGAGAATGGTTTGATCCAAATAGCAGAATCAGGATATCACACCAGGCTTTCCAGGAACTTTTAATAGTAAGAGAGCAAGCCTGTGGCCAAAGGCTCATTTAGTGAAGTCATTGGCTCCAAAGTAAGGAAGTAACAGTTTAATGACATAACTTTCACAGTTCAGAATCTATCCCAATTCTCACTAGAGTATTACCCATTGTTTAACTAAATTAAGTACTTCAACACCTTTTTAAAAGTCACAAGTTGAATTTATAGATAAAAATTTAAAGTGTTATAAAAAGAGTTTGAAAAATAACTGAGCAGGGAGTGCCAACAACTCAGCTTTTCTTGGATAAAGTCTCTAGAGTCTAGAATACAACAGTGGAGGAGAGTGAAGTGAGTGGAGCCTACCCAGGAACCATAAAAGAACCGACAGAGAAGAATGAAATAGGATTAAGTGATACAGAAGAAATAGAACACACCTAGTGAGCGAGAGCTCCCAATGCTATCAACAGTGGTTGGCTAGCACTCAGCTGGAAGGCAAAGTGAAACTAACAACTTCTTGTTTATGGAGAACCAGAGAATCACATTGGGAATTAAATGATCACTTACACTTGGAAATATCAAAGAAAACATGAGACTCTGCTTCCAGAGCAGCCTCCTACATCAAGAATTGGTGAGTGATCTCAGTACAAGTACCAATAGCTACAAGTGTAGAGCAAGAGCTGACAGGGATTCCACTGCAAAGAAGAGCTGAGTGTTGGAATGTTGGAACCTGTTGACTAAGAATAGCCCCTAGACTGCTTCACACTGTTGGGTTCCCAAAGCAGATGAGAGAAAGACAGTCACGGGAGATGACTGGCAGTTGGAGAACAGAATGGGAGGAGTCCCACTGAGACCCAGGAGCTGTGGAACACAGACCAGGCTCCTGCAGTCAGAGGCCAGGTTCTGCCTGGGTTACACAAGATTGGAAGATTACATTGTCATTATTCTCTCACTGTAAGCAGATCTGTACACCTAGCACCATTCTGGGGCAGAGTGCTACCCTACCCTTCCAGTGTGAACAGTGACATATCCTGGCTTAAGTGCTGCTAAACATGCATCCAAAACAATACAAAACTTTCTCTTATTAGCCTTTGCTTGATTGCATTATTTTTACATCTTACATAAAGCAATTTTCATTTTATGTTGTTTTCCTCCATTTGTACATTTTTTCCCATGCTTTTATTGCATTATCTTACCATGTTTTTCTTTCATGAGCATCACAGTTACTTTTCTCTCATTGCTGGGACAAAATACTTGACACCCAAAATTAAGAAGAAAAAAAAAGTTTCATTCAGCTCATAGTTAGTGGAGGTTTCAGTCCATACTTGGCTGGCTCCAAAGCAAAGTAGCACATTGCAGAGTGCAACAGTTCATAGCAGTGGAAAACAGCAAAGAGCAGAAGAAGGAGCAGTAGCTGTAGCATCTATCAAGCCTCTCTCCCTTCCTTCCACACTGACTGCAAAGACTCCCTTCCGTGGACTGTTCATCCAAGGAAGTGGCACACAGAAGCCTTCCACAGTCCCTTTATATACCCTTTTTGTGCTGAGTCACTCGAGGGTGGGCCATCCATGCCCTACAGTGTGGAGTTGCTGAGTTCATCCAAACTTCCTACCCCTCAAGTTTGAAACAATGTGTCAACTACCACAATGAACATGTTTGTATGTGAGCTTCCCTTCCTTAGCTTTTTTTCCCCAGTATAGTTTATAAAGGCTGAGGGAATTCTCCCTTGTGCCTTTATATCCCTTCTACTTTTGTCTATATCTCTTCACCTAACTTCTTTTTTCCTGTATCTCATTCATTCTCAATTTTTCTGCCCTGTCCTCTCCCCCTTTTCATTTGTCTCCCTTCAACTTTTTCTCTAAAATATATATCACTTGGGCCAACCAAATAGCTCAGAGGATTAAAGCACCCGCAAGCAGGTTCAGGGGCCTGGGGTTCGATCCCCAGACATGCTGTGCCAGCCCCGCCCCCGGGTCACACTGAGTTGGAGACTGAAACTAGGTGTGGTGGTGCACGCCTGTAATCCAAGCTCTTGGGAGGCTGTAAACAGTTGGATAACTATGAGTCCAATCTAGTGGTGAGATCCTGAACACCCTGCAGACCCTTCCCTAAAATACAAAAAAATAAATAAATAAAATATATATCACTCATAAAATCTTATGCCAACATCATTTATCATTATGAATTTTGTACCCAGTTTTCCCTGTTACCTCCTTCTAGATATATAACATACCCTTGCCATCATTAGGATCCTTTGTCCCTCTCTTATTTTATTCTTCCCATAACAGAGAGAAGAGGAATTGGAAAAATTGTTTCTTTATTCTCTTCTCTTCCCCCTCTGGCATTACCTAGTCCCCAACCCCCTCAGCATCAGATAACTGATTCTGTAAAATCACCATTAAGTGACACACCCATTCTATTTAGTGCACATTCACTGTGGGTAAAGACGTGGCTTATGGAGATGCTAACACTACAACCATGGATTTCCTCTCCGGGTTAAAGGAAGACTCAAAACAGGATCTCACGGTAGAGCATTTCTCCACTAGCCTTGATAGATACCACTGTAATGGATTAGCCTATTACTATTCAGCTGATTTGATTGCATAGGAATAATCCTAACTCAGTGGACAATTTTGTGCCAATGAATCTGTCTGCTGAATATAACATTACACCCATTGAAAGTGACAGGAAGAGTTCCTAACCACAAAACTCAAACTGGATTAGACTTTGCAAGAACGCCTGCAACCTGGCAAAAAGAAATGCCAAGTCTAAGGTAGATTCAGTACTGTGGTGGAGGGATCACAGAGGTTATAAGAACTACTATTTGAGTGTGAACACTCAAACTCTCTGGCGAAGAAGCCATTTGGGAATCATGTATGCAGTGTCTCAGTGGAATATTTGATCATGTTCCCATTAGACATGATAGAGGTTTAATTTTTGTGCATTTTTTTATTTATTTAATAATGTAGGATTATGTTATCTTTATGATTTCCTGTGTTTATTATATTGTTATTTTATATTTTTATTTTATTGGTTCTCATTTAAAAAATTCTCTCCCTATTAATAGGTCTAGATTCTCTCCCTTATCTTACCTCCCTGTCTATTTTCCTCACCACAACCCTCTGAGATATTATTAACTTATGTCTTTTTTTTTCCAAACACATCCCTCTTTTTTTCCAAACTCTTCCTCTCAAGATTTTAAATTCCCTATATTTAATTTCTTCATATTCACTCTTATTTTCTCTAGTATTATACCTCAATCTTCACCATCAAAGCCTTTGGCTCTTCGACATCTTACCTAGCCCTACTGTGCTAGCAGAAACTTCTGACAAACACATAGTTCACCTCAATTACAAAGTAAACCCCCTTTTTCTCATATCTCATCCTTGCCTCCACAAAATGTCCTCTGAATACTCTCCATACTAACCCTCCTACTCAAATAAAAGTACTTCAGTAATATCAGACCCCCACCAACTTTTTCTTCTCATCAACTTAATTCTCCTTCCAATCATCCCCTTAGTATCTAATGCTCATGCAACTGCCTATCACTCTCCTCATCCCACCTCAACTATCTCATTACAGAACAACCACAAATAATAAACTATCATAATGCAAAAAGCCAAAGGAGGGAAGTATAACTACAAGGACTAATTTCCCATGATTCCATGCGGCTCTGCTCCTTCCACCACAGCAACCATTGAAGAAGAGTAGCCATGGCCCTGCACTATCGCATGACCATGGACATCAACAAGGACCACAAGGTGACTAAGAATGTAAGCAAACCAAGGCACGACCACCATCATAGATGCCTCACCAAATACATCAAGTTAATGTGGGACATGATCCAGGAGGTGTGGGGCTTAGTCCCCTACTAGTGGCACACCATGGAGCTGTCCAGGGTCTCCAAGAACAAACACACACTCAAGTTCATCAAGAAAAGGGTGGGAATGTACATCTGCGCCAAGAGGAAGTGTGAGGAGCTGATCAATGTGCTGGCCACCATGAGGAAGGCAGCTGCCAAGAAGGACTGAGTCCCTCTGGAATAAAGCTTTGCAGAAAGTTAAATTTTAAAATAAAGTATAAAAAAAAAACTACAAGGACTATCATAGATGAGTTGTAAGATTGGATCTGAGGGTGCTTCTATAACTTGAAGTAACTCAGAAAAATATAGGGAAACTTAAATTAAATAACTCAGAAAAACATAGGGATATTTAAAAGTAAGTAATAGAGAGTAGATACCAGCACTGGATACCAGCCCCTACAACAGAGTATAAATTCTTTTCAGCAACACATGGTACTTTTTTTCAAAATAGAATCACATACTAATGCAAAAGGCCTCCTTAAGTAAGCATAGAAAAACAGAAATCATTTCATGCATGGATACTACCACTGTGCAATGAAAATAAAAATCAATGATAGAAGAAATTCATAAAAGTCAAACACTCCTGGAAAATTTGTCTTACTCCCCACAAACAATGGGTCATAGAAAAAAAATGAAGAAGAAATTTTAAATTTTCTGGAAGAACTATGACTATATAACTCAACAAAACCTTTGAGACATTATTAAAGCAATTCTAAAAGGAAGACATCACAATTAATGTTCACCTTAGGTAAATAGCAAGCTGAAGTAAATAACTTGTATGAAATACTTGAAGAACAATAACAAACCAGCTTCAAACCATAATTACAAAGGGAAATTATAGAGAGGAGAACTGAAATTAAGGAAATTCAGGTGAAAAAAAAAACAGCAAAAATCAACAAACCAAATAACTAGTTCTTTGAAAGAATAAGCAAAACTTTCTAGAATGGCAGCAGCATAAGTAACAAAGCAGAAGAATGAAAGCCTTGAAAAAAAAAACCAAAAATAATTTCCCAAATAACTAAAGATATGATGATGACAACAAAGGATATAGTTAGTGAATCACAAGAGGATAAAAATTTTTATAAGTAGATCAGCTTAGGAAAGTCATGGAAACCATGAATGTGCATTATAGGAAATAACTGGATTCCATGGAATATTCAAACAGATATCTAGTAGATTCAAATTTCTGTAAGTATATGCTGCATATTGAGTCAAAGTGCAGACAGAATATCAGACCTGGGAAACAGATTTACAATTAATGGGGCATCAAATGAAAGGCTTCTTAAAAATAACAAAAGATCATGAAAAATCAACAGCTCCTAGAAAATAAAAATAAGAATAACATAAGACTGATCAAAATTAATGAAAACTCATAAGATAGCACAAAAGACATTCAAAAAAATACCAGTCCACAGTAGTAATTGTAGAAAATTATTTCATGCATGGCAAAAATACTGACATACATGTAAGAGGTTGCATACAGAACTCCAATTAGCTATGAATAGGGAAAAACAGCTACACCAATGTATGTAATAGTAATCATTCCAGAAATTCAACTCAAGAACAGAATATTAACAGATGTTAAAGGAAAGAAGCATGTCACTTATAAAGGAAAGCACACCAAAATCACAGAAGATTATCTGCAGGACTGGCAACGTGCTATTTCTTTATAAATAAAATTATTTTTTTAAAAAAGGAATGACAATGTAAAAAAAAAAAAAAACAGAATCACAGTAGACTTCTCAACACAAATCCTTAAATCAAGGAGAGTCTGAAGTGAAGTATTTCAAACCCTAAAGAAAACTAACTCCAACCAAGATTGATGTACCCACAAAATTATCTTTCAAAATCAATGATCAAATAAGACATTCCATGATAATGAACAACTGAAGAAATTAACAATCACCAAACCAACACTCCAAAAAGTTCTGAAGACTATTATAGAAAGATAGAACAAGGAGTATATGTCCATGAACTCCAATAGAATAAATCCACAGTGCAAGGGAAGCAAACAGAGGAGAAAGAAAGGGAAAAAACAATAGGAAAACAATCTGTCAAGAATAATTCAATACAACTTCCACTTTGGGCCAGAAGTATAGCTCAGCGGACTAAGCACTTGCTTAAGGAAGCACAAGGGCCAGGATTTGATCCCTGGCACCGGTTGCCACGCCAGCCCGGCTCTCAGGCGCACTGAGCTGGCAACCGAGTCCGGGCCCAGTGGCGTGCACCTGTAATCCCAGCCATGGGGAGGCAGAAACCAGGAAGATCACTAAAGCTATGTAGTTAGACCCTGCACAAATAAAAAAGAATAATTCAATACATATCAGTTATAGCCATCAATATTAATGGTCTCAATTCACTAATTAAAAGAAATAGCCTGGAAAAAATGGATTAAAAAACAGTACCTGACAATGTGATACACACAAGAGACAAATGTAACTCGAAAAGAAATACCTAGACTGAAAGTCAAAGGATGAAAAACAATACCCCATGTGACTGACACCTGGGAAAAAAAGCAGGGGTAACTATTCTACTTTCACACAAAGTAGATTTCAAGCCAAGAGTGATCAAAAGAGACAAAGGAGGTCACTACATACTTTTTAAAGGGACAATTCAAGAGGAAGAGGTAACCACCATGAACATATATGCACAAAACACCATCTCTTTCGATCACGCTTGGCTTGAAATCCATGTTGTGTGAAAGTAGAATAGTTACCCCTGTTTTTTGTTTCCAGGTGTCTGTCACATGGGATATTGTTTTTCATCCTTTGACTTTCAGTCTATGTATTTCTTTTCGAGTTACATGTGTTTCTTGTGTGCATTGCATTGTCAGGTATTGTTTCTCAATTCAAATAGTACATATCCAACTATATAAAAGAAACATTAATGAACATGAAAAATCAAATAGGCACTAATACAACTGTTTACAATTATAATAGTATACCTCATTGTCACAAATACACAAATCAACTATGCAGAAGGTCAACAAATAAATATCAGAACTGAATCAAACCTCTGAACACATGAACTTAGCAGATATCCACATAACATTTCACCTCAAAATAATGGAAACATATTCTTCCTAGATGTACATAGGATGTTCTCTGAAATAAACCATATGCTAGCCCATACAACATTCTTAAGTGTGAAGGAAATGGAATTATCCCATACATATTATTCATATCATACTACAATAAAATTGGAATCAATGGCAAAAGAAACCACAAAAACTAAATAAACATATAGAAATTAATATTCTCCTGAATAATGTGTCACAAATGAAATTAAAGAAGCAACTGGACAATTTCTACCATTAAAAGATTATGCTGATAAAACACACACTAGTACTGTGGTTCACAAACTTAATTCTTTCCATGAACCTGTCCACAAACTGATTCCGTCATCCACCAAATCAAATTCAACATTTAGGAACAATATTGACCTTATGAAGAAATTTGATTTTGTTTGCAATCAATTCAGTTTACAATCAAAATTGTGGAAAGAATTATTTGCGAAATGATGTTCCACTATACCAGAATTTATGAGATGTAATGAAAGCAGTCATACAAGGGAAATTTATAATGGGTAATTCCCACATCAGAAAAACAGAATGAGCTAAAACAAATAACCTAATGTTAAAATTAAAAACCTCAGCTAAATTAAATAACCTCAACCTTTTAGAAAAGCAAGAGTATGTTTAAAAGAACATATAAGACCCCTATAGCTCAACATAGGGTGTGTCAACATAGGTGTGTCAACTCAGCAAAGTATTCTAAAAGAGTCCAGTAGCCCATAATAGCATTGGGTC
>NDGN011368726.1:0-25771 GCA_002564285.1 Tympanoctomys barrerae | reverse complement strand
CCTTTCCAGCACAGTCTATGAAGCAGGCTTGCATGAGACATTGTCGTGGGCTCCAGCCTCCAGCTGGACTTGTGGGAGGCATTGTTATGAGCTCTAGGTCTTCAGCTAGACTCATGCAGGATATTAGGATCCAGACCCTCAGCTGGATTCTTTG
Organism: Tympanoctomys barrerae; assembly: GCA_002564285.1. Taxonomy (NCBI): domain Eukaryota; kingdom Metazoa; phylum Chordata; class Mammalia; order Rodentia; family Octodontidae; genus Tympanoctomys; species Tympanoctomys barrerae. The sequence goes on along the minus strand of NDGN011368726.1, from coordinate 25,617 downwards.
CTCTTTAGTGTATAGACAGATTTCCTGCACTTCTTATATATGATTCTTGGGTGATTTCTTATAAAATATTATAAAATATGTCCTGTATTATATTATTTCCCTTGCCAACCCCCCCCAAGCCATGACACCATGTGTTCTCCTTACATGTGGAAGCTAAAAAAAAAAAACTCATAGAAGCAGAGAATAGAGATGTGGATCGAGGGCAGATTTCGATTACACAGAATAAGGTCACAAGATTTATTGTACAACATGGTGACTATAGTTAACGACAATGTATTTCACACCTGAAAATTTCTCAATAAAGTAGGTTTTTTGTTTGTTTGTTTGTTTTTTAGATAGGTTCTCATTACGTGGCCTAAAGTGACCTCAAACTCAAGATCCTCTTGTCTTAGCCCCCCAAGTGCTAGGATCACAGGGATGTACAACATCCTACTCAGCAGATTTTAGGTGTCTTCACGACACACACACTTAAATTAGCTAATATGAATGTTAGCTTGACTCAGACACTTCATAATACATATACATCTCAAAACACCATGTTGTGCATAAATAGATGTGATTTTTCTATTTGTCAATTTTTTTTTACATTTTTATTTTTTATTTTTTGGTGGAACCAGGGCTTGAACTCAGGCCCTTGTTTTTGGTGGGTTTTTTTTTTTATTTTTTAATTTAATTTTTTATTTTTTTTTTTAACTCAGGCCCTTGTGCTTGCCAGGGAAGCCCTTATTCCACTGAGCCATCTCCCCAGCCCCCTCTCCCCCCTTTTTTTTTGCTGGTATCAGGGATCGAACTCAGAACCTTATGCTTGCCAGGCAAGCACTTATTCTACTGAGCTATCTCCCTGGCCCTCTATTTGTCAATTTTTAAAAAGTGAGATTGTTGTGCCCAAGCCGGGGTGGAGTGTGGTGGTGCTGGGTCCAGAGGCATGGGAAGGGGTGAGGCCAGCTGCCTGCGACAAGCAGACAGATACAGCCAGTCACTTTGGAGTAGGACGGTACAATAGGGCAGTGGGCAGGGAGGGAAAGGACAATGTGGACAGATGCCCTGGAAAAGCCCCTTTGATACAGACTCCAAAGTGAGATCTGGGGCTTGCAAGAGCTCTGGTAATCTGAGGAAGGGCAGTGGGCAGCAGGGACACACAAGCAAAGGCTCTGGGGCAGGAGTTGCGGCCCCAGACTCCCACCCGGCCCTTCATGACTTGTCTCCTGTCTCTGAACCTCTGCTGGAGTACCAAGGATGAGAAGAGCTCTTGACTCCTGGACACAGCCCCAGCTCTGTGGAGGACCAGGAACCTTCCCTGAGAGAGAAGCTCCCAGTCTGCCCCGGGCTCAGGTGCCCTGGCACGTGCCAGGCTGCAGCTGGTGGGCCCCACCCTTCCAGACAGAGCTTGCCCAAGGTATGACGCCACCGCCTCGTGGCTGGCGGGCCAGCGGTGCAGAGCACAAGGGAGCACGTGTCGCCACAGTAGGACAAGGGGAGCAGGCTGAGGGGTGGGGTGTGTCCCACACTGTGCTGGGGAACCCAGCTTTCCCCATCCTGGCTACCTGCTGAGCTCCAACTGAGGCTTTTCTGGGGAGCTGATGGAGAGGGGTGACCTGGGGGTGCGCAGGGAGCAGGGCAGGGAGAGGAGGCAGGGAGGGAGAAGGAACACACAGATGGCAGAGGGCAGGAGGCAGGAGGGGGGAGTGCCTCTCACCTCTACACCAGCAGCTCTAGATTGAGATGTCGTCACCGTGGAGATGGGCAGTGGGCGTAGGGTGGCAGCAAACAGGTCACCACCTGCCTGGCTCCAGGATGGCTCAGCTCTGCTGTGTCACACCTGCCTGGGAAGGAGGGTGTCAGCTGTGTCTGATGGTCCCTGGGAGACTCTGATGGTTCCAACAGCTGCCCTGATGTCCACTTTGTGTCAAGTCCCATCCAGCCCCAAGGCTGCAGTGACTCAGCTCCAGAGCCCCACTCATCCCTCCTCTCCTTCCTGGAGCAGGGGTGTCACCTCTGTCACAGCCTCCAGATCCTCCTGTCTATGCTTCAGCTGGGGCTTGGTGTGCTCCTTCCAGAAGGACACCCTCAGGGCATGGCCCACTTGTCTGTGCCCTGGGCCTGGCACAAGGAAGGTTCCAAGAGGCACTGAAAGAAGGGGGCAGGAAGCTGTTGTTGCAGCTCATGGTCCCCTCCTGAGCTGGGTTGAACTTGGCATCTCCTGTAGCAGGCAGCCTGGTGCCCAGAAGGGGGCCTGGTACAAAGGAAGCCATTGACTTCCACCAACCTCGCCATCAGAAAGAGGCCCTCAGGCTGCTGTGGGGGTCTCACTCAGCACAGCGATTGGGCCTGGAGAGTGTCGGGGCTTGGTCCCTGTCAGTGTGCACCAAGTTTATTTCATTCAAAGTGCTAACTGATCCCCAGCTTGCAGTGCCGGCCTGAACCCAGGGTGTGCTTAGAGGACAACTGAGACTGGGCCTGGTGGCGCACATCTGTAATCCCAGCCCTTGGGAGGCTGAAAGCAGGAGGATCACTATGAGTCTGATCTGTGTAGTGAGATCCTGTACTAAATACATAATAAATAATAATAATAAAAAGAGCTAAATGAAAGGCCCCAGCACAGAGGGAGGGGGCAACACCAGCCAGCTGATTGATCTAGCTTTGTCTGAGCAGCACCCTCGCCCACCCTCGCCAGCCTTTGATGATCTGTGTGCCTAGTGGTACCTGGCACCCAGGAGCTCATGCAAGTCCCTGCCCTTCTTGGGCCTGTCCCATTTCTAAAAGTGGTCAAGGGAGCTTCCCTCGGGCAGGGACACTGCTTGTACAGGTGGCCATTGGGTGCTGGCAGGAGCACAAGGCACCAGCTGAGGTAAGGCTGTCCACCCGGAAGTCCTCTGCCCCACTATGGGGACTTCGGGGCCTAAGCTTTGGGGCCAGCCACCTACACCCTGCTTGGCCTCCACAGTAGGCACTGTGTTTGGACCTCCTTTCTTTCCTGACGAGAGGGGCTTCCTGGAGGTAGGGAATCAGTGCACCCAGAAAGCACCAGAGCTAGTCGCTGCAAACCCAGCCAAGGATGCCTAGCAAAGTTTGAGTTCCAGAGAAATGTAATGGTTTTGGTGTAAGTCTGCCCCACATATTGCATGGAGCAGTCCTACGAAAGAGTTGGCCTACGCAATGTTGGAGACACTTATATTGAAAAGCGTGCTTGTCAACGGTGTGAAATTCAGATTTAACTGGTTACTCTGCCTGCTCTGAGCACCTGCTTTGGTGCAGGACCCCACCCGTGAGCCTTGATTTCCTCTCAAGGCTCCTTGCAGCCAGTCCACTGAACCGTGGGCATAGGAGAAGGGGCTGCCGCCAGCCTGCTGTACAGAGCCCAGCACAGGCAGTGCTGAATGAGCTGCTGAGACAGAGTGCAGGGAGGACTGGGGCTCTGTTCCTCTGGTCTCACACATCCGACTCTGTTCCCTTCTGAAGTAGCAGGAGCCCCTGTGCCTGCCAGGAGTAGGAGGAGCAGGAGGACCTAGGCCGCTGTGAAAAGAATTGGCCCATGGGCTTCCACTTCCGGGGCCAGGGCAGCACACAGAGTGGCCTTACCCGGCTGTCCACACTCACTCTCCACAGGGCTGTGACCTCATGCCCACAGACAGCGGATTCCTGCTGCATGAAGGCGCTGGGGCTGAGCGCAGCCATGACGGGCTGGGCCACCTGCAGCTGGCAGCTCTAAGCCCAGCACTCAGGCCTTGCCACAACACAAAAGCCACCATCTAATTGCCCTGGCACACGGGCCGACTGGGGCCACGGCCTACTCTGTCATCCCAGCCCAGAGCTGGTTCTCAGGGCTTTGCATTGTGTCTGTCCAGCCCTGAGCACAGTTCCCAGAGTGAGGCCAGTTAACCTTGGGCTGCGGTGGCCCCGGCTGGCTGCCAGGCCCTGGCCAAGCCCTGACTTGGAAAGCTGCTGGGAGCTGCGACAACCTGACTGACTCCACGCCAGCCGAATGGGTGCAGGAGCAGGCGAGGGTACGGGGCATGGGCTAGACGCACAGATGGGCCACAACCTCCGCACCCTACCCCACCAGCTGTGCAGCCTTAGGCAAGTGCCACTGTTTGCCTCTCTGAGACCAGATTCCTCTTCTGCAAAACAGGAAGAACAATAGTAACTCAGGCCCAGAAACCACATCTGGCCCAGTGCTCTGGTCAGAGGACATGCTCAGTACATATGAGTGGGACAGTGTCTCTGATTTCTAAGAATACTGACAGCCGATGGGCTGCCCAGCAGCACCCTCGGGGAGGTGGAGTGAGCAGGCAGGGGCTGGGGAGGAGTGGAGAGGTCACCAGGCAAAGAAGGCAGCAGGGCCTCAGGACAGCCCAAAGGACAAGCCCAGGGCTCTGCATCCTTCCCTCTTGCCATGGGATGGCACCGGCCCATGGTGAGACTTCTGGGTTCTTGTCCCCAAGGCTAAATTCTAGTCCTTTTGTCCAGAAAAGTGCAGACCTGCCGCCTCTTCTACACCATCACCAGGATATCCCGGGAACTCACCTCCTTGTTCCTGTCTATCTCTGTCCTGTGAGGCTGCAGAAGCTGGAGTCTCCAGCAACTGAAGGCCAGAGCTGTCTGGTGGCCCTAATCAGGGTTCTGTACAAGATTTGAGAGCCAGTATGGACAGGGCAGGAGAGCTGGGGACACTCGGTACTCTGACCTCCAGCCCCTGCTCACTTTTGAACTCCACCCCTCTTCCTGCTTGTCCCTTGGTGGACTTGCATATAGCTGGATGACAGCTTGAGCATCAGCTTGAGTATGTGCCTAGCACTACTGAAGGCCCAAGATGTGGGAAAGAGTAATGCCCTGTGAGTCATGGCCTCAGACAGCCCCTTCCTGCTGGGCTCACTGTCCCCACAGCAGAGATATGAGTTGGAGCAAAAAGGTATGGGGTGAGGTATGATGAGCCAACCCTGGCTACCACTGGCTGGGGTCACAGCCCTTGGGACAGCCTAGAGCAGGCTCCATCCCCAGGCTGGGCTGATGCAAGGGAGGGAGGGGTCCACAGAGCCTCGACATAGCTCTGCTTCTGCCCAGGCCTGGCTCTGCATCTTCAGGCCTGTTGGCAAGGCCACAGGGGGCAGGCTGGCAGCACATGGAGCCTGGGCCTTGGCTCCGAGATTGGGCAGACAAGCTGGGTAGGAAAGGGTGTAGCCCCCTGGGGCAGCAAATGTGGAGCAGCAGAGACAGAAATAAAAGCAAACAGACACATCACCAAAGCAACCAAGCTGCGCGGACCATGGGGCATGTGTGCGTGCGTGTGCCTGTGCGCTGGGCTGGGCATAAGACCTGACACCCAGTGGTGTGCACACCAGGGCCCTCCTGCAGGACTCCCACCTGGCCAGTCCAGCCAAGGCCAGCTGTGACCAGGCTCTGGAGACTCTCCTGCACTCACTGATGGAGTCCACATTGCCAGACACATGGGGAGACCCACCCAAGCCCCGAAGGAGGCCCTGGCTCTCACCACACCCTTGCGGCCCACCTCAGATAGAGGCAGTGCCCCAGAGTCAAAGCCCACACAACACAGCTGTTTGGTCTGGGAAAGGCGCACTTGCTAGTTTCAATGCACCCTTGGGTTCGGGCTCTGAGGCTGTGGGAAGGGGGGAGCTCAGGGCACACTCCTTCCTGAAGTTACCCTGACAGGGACGGGCCCTGTGTGACAGACACACTGCTGTCTACTGCCCCTGGCACAGCACTTGACCCTCAATCCTGGAATGAGCATGGAGGCTGAGCATGTGGTGGGGCTGCCTGGCCCCCTTGGCTCCCACTGCCCCAGCAGGTGAGGTGAGGCACCTCCTCCAGGGGCTGTGCCCCATCCAAAAGGTGGACCACCACCACCACCACCGCCGCCTCCGCCTCAGGGCCAAGGCAAGAACAGGACGCAAAGGGCCGGGCAGAGCCCCTGGTGGCCCCGCACATACCTGGCAGTGGGGAAGGGGCAGGGGCAGCCTTGTGAGCCACTGTGCCACCCCATTTAAAGCTAGCAGAACACCAAACACAGGAAGCAGTTGCCAGGCTCAGGCCCACGGAGGCTCAGGCAGTCGGGGGAAGGCCGGCACCCCTCCTCCAGTTTTGCTGTTCAGTCCAGGGTTCCGGGGCCTCCAACTGCACCACGAGGTGCAGCCAGCCAGAATCAAGTTAATTCTCCAGTGAAACCCAGAGCCCTGGGCAGCTCCGAGCCAGGAAAATGGGTCAGGACAGTAGAGGGGCCAGCTGCCCTGGGGTGTCCAGCGCTCCTGGCACGGAGCATGGCTCAGGGAGGGCCTGCTCTCCATAGATCAGGTTCTAGCCCTGCATGGGTGGGCACCACCAAGGCACAGGGGAGCTCCCACAGGCCGCTCTCAGCAGCTGTCCAGATGGGCCTCTAGGAAGCACCATGAAAACAAGATGTTTGGGAGGAAGCCAAAATCCTCCAAAGCCCTTGCAAAAAAATAATTAAAAAGCAGCTTCATAAAGCAGCAACAAGAGCAGACACTTTGTGAGGAGCTCTGGTGATGACAGCTCTGCAGGCCAGAGAAGCAGGCCTTGGGTAAGCTTCTGAAGGGGCAGGTCCACACCCAAAGTACTTCGATGCAAAAATGCACGATGGGGCGGCATCTGCTGAGGAGGCTGACCCCCGTCTACACAGGTACAGAAGCACAGCCCGTGGTGGCTCCATCCTACTCCCTACCAGGACATGACCCAAGAGTGACTCCATATGCCCCATGCCTGAGCTGGCCCTCGGGAGGCCCCCAGAAGAGGATGTGGTGGAGGAATGTCGGTGACCTTGGTGCATTCCGTGAGACAGCTGAGAAGCCCAGATCCAGGTCTGTGTCCTTGCTAAACACTCCTGGACCTTACAGGCAAGATCTGTGGAAGGCAAGAGCTAAGCAGACTAATCTCACTGGTGACAAGAGGCAGTACTACGTCCCTTCTGTAGGTCACATGCAAACTGCCAGGCCGCCTAAGTCACAGAGACCTTCTCATCTGACAGCCGGAGAGGTTTCCGAGGGCCTCCAGTGACATGGCTGAGGTTAGAACTATGGAGGGAAGGCCTGAGGCCCGCCTCTCCTTTCCAGAGGCATGCTGGTTCCTCAGAAACCCTGGGTCTCCTGGCACACCCTCACTGGTCTGCCAGTCCTCCAGCTGGGCCCCACAAGTCAGCCTTTGTCTCTGGCTAAGTTCAAGGACGGCACTCACATCTGTTGGTGGCACCTGGTCAGGGGCTCTGGAAAGGACATGAAATTCTGCTGTGGATTTCGAGGCCCAGCATAATCCCAGTCCTAGGTGTCCCTGCCCAAGGAGCAGGCCACGTGAACTGCACATCCAGGCAGGAACTGATGTCACCCAGAACAGAAGGGGCATCAGCAAGCTCTCCCGCCTCCCCGAGACCATGTCTGAGTCAGCCTTTCACTGACGTCTGGGAGAGGCTCAGCAGCTCCCATGAGTGAGGGGGAAGCAGGTGTTAGGAGGCTTAGGGTGGGGCTTCCACACAAACCCACCACCCCAAGCTCCTGGCTGGTGAGCTCAGGTGGGGTGGGATGGGGTGGAGGCTTCCTCCCAGGGCTGAAAGTAAGCGTGCATGGGGTGCCCCCCATTACTCTGATCCCAGGGCTCTCTAGGCCATGCCTCTCTCCACGATACCTCTGCCAAGTCACCAATAGGACCCTAACTGGCGCCAGCACAAGACTGCCAAATGCTCCAAAGTCCCTGCTGTTGAGGAAGCCCAGAGCCTGCTCCCGTGAGCCCTCCTGAGTGGAGGACCAGACAGTCACTGTGCCTCTAGGGTTCTGGGTTGCAGCTCTTAAAGATCAAAGAATTAAGAGCAAAGCTGGGGGTTTTGTTTTTTTGGGAAAAATCATAGCCATGAATGTTGTGCCCTGACTTGCCAGCCGACAGTAGACAGGCTTTGTGGTGCCAACAGGAGGCCAGAGACAGCTACTGATATGCCAGTCTTCCTGTGCAGACCCGCAAGGGCTCCGCCTGCCGCCAGCATAACCAGGATGGGTGTATGTAGCAGTCAACACCTCCTTTCTCATGTGGATTAAGTCATTCATTTATTTCTCAAGATGTGCACACTCAAGTATTAGGTTGGCCAGGACCACGCAAGGCTCCTGGGTACGTACAGGTCCTTGGATGGCTTGGGCTACTGAACTTCATAGCTAGTGCACCACACACACACACACACACACATACACGCACGCACGCACGCACGCACGCACGCACGCACAAGAGAGAGAAAACAGGAAGCCTAAAAACCCCAAGCCACTCCAAGAAAACTGTGGGAGAGGAGAGGGTAATGATGCAGCATCCCCTGGGGGAAATCAACAGGCGAGGAGGGAAGTACAGAGCGCGGAAGGCAAGCTAGCTCCATCTCCGTCAACTGCAGCTCCATGGGGATGGTCAGGGGACTGAGTTCAACAGGTCCTTCAGGAAGCTCTCTGGATCGGTGATTTCTGACAGAAGACCTGCAAGACACAGGGCAGAGGGTGAGAAGGGTGGTGTGCACAGCCCTGCCTCACAGGCTCACAGCTGCGCCTTCACGCAGGGCACGCGCTGTGCCCTGACAAGCTTCGGTGCACCAGCAAGGACCAAGGAGTCTGTGGGCCGCACATGCTCTCCTGCTCCAGAGGCAGGCGCTGCCACTGAGGACAGCGCGGCAGAGGCCAACCCAGGCTTCCCAGGGCACAGGATCTCTGGCTGGCTACAAGGTCACTGCAGGACTTGTAAACCCTGGAAATGCATGTTCTGAAGGGAGTGTGCACACAGTCCTGTTTCCTCAAAGGGATCTGGGGCCAAGGAAAAGCTAACGCTACTGCCCTCGAGGGTGGTAGGAATTGGGGGACAGGACAGGACCTAGAGTTCTTCTGATCCCAAACTTGGTTTCCTGAGCAACTTACAGAGTCAGGCGCTCCGTTTCCTCCACTATCAGGAGAGAGTGGGAAGCCCTGCTGCCCTGCTGTGGGGGTTACATGAAGCCCTGTGTGAGCAAGTACCCAGCTCAGAGGTTATCCCAAGGTCCCCAGGCCACCTTCACCAAATGGGACACAGTAGACACAAAAGCTTTGAGTTAGATGTGGTGCTCTTAACCCTTGAGACCAGGCAATGTCCAGGCCGAAGCACCTCTGAGCGCTCGCACTGGTGCAGGGAACAGACTGCTCTCGGCTGGCTTTGGGAGGGGTCTGTGTTTTGGGGCTCAAACAGGGTGTGTCTGACACAATCAAGTTTCTAACAGCTTAACAAAGTAATGAAGTCATGCTATGAAGCCTGACCCAGGAGTGCAGACCACAGGAAGCCCCAGGGCTTTTGGAAAAAGTGCGAGGCTGGATCTGAGGTAGGAAGAGAGGAACTCACACCCACATCACTGCAGACCTCTAGCAGGTCTTGTTCTCAGGAGAAACAGAGGAAATGTTAACGGAGGCGTTCTCCTGATAGTGGGACCCAGGGGCTCTTCTCCTGCACCTGTACATAATCCCCGCAGTGAACACCAGAAACACTAAGCAGGAACCAAGCTAACAAAATGGCTCTGGCAGGTCTGGTTACCCCAACTTTGGCCTGAGGCAGCTGCCCGTGATAAGGACAACACCAACAAGGGCCCACTAGACAACAGCACCTGCAACCTGCGAAGGACTGAATTTTCAATCCTAGGAGGATTTTCCCAGACCTGGATCCAGTTACCTAACCCTATGGTCACCTTCACTTGGGTATGAAATCCAAACAAATTTTAGTGTTTATGCAATTAGGATGACAAATTTGCCATAGAGACTGTACACAGGGCAGACAGTGAACTTTAGTACTGCTAGCTGCACAATGAAGAGCTGTCTGGCCCCGTCTCATGGGACAACTATTCGAAGTGCTGCCCCATTCATTCACTCAAAAGATGCTCTTTGCTCAATATTTACCATCTATTTAAGAATCACAGAAAAAAATCCTGCACACCTCTCCAGGGACAGCTGTGACATACGTAAGAGATAAGAGGTCTCTATCCACAAAAGGCGAGCGAGACAGGCGCACTTTTCAGATGTTAATTCTCTGACCTGTCAAAAAAGCTACAAGGAAAAAGGAGTTCAAACACTTCCTGGCCACTTAGCCCAGCACTGTCACTGCACATCTAGCATGGGGGGCACAGAGCCACTGGTAGGCGGGGTGGCCTCAAGCAGGGGCGCCTGTACGAGGAGCAGCACAGAGCCTCAGGGTAGCGTCTGTGCTCACACTTCCCTGGGGCTGTGGGGAGCTGGCTCACACCCGTGCTTCCTGTGCTAGGCAAGGAGGACGCACTGGCCAGCCCCACTGAGGCGGACACGGGGCTCTGCAAGGGATGTTTCAAAGACGACACCTGGACACTGACCAGCTACGTCGAGGAACTCTGAGAAGGTCTCCACTGGCATGAACTCCTCCTGGAAGGTTTTCAGGGCTCTGTCGGCAGCTTCGTAAATGGGCATGTCGTTGTGGCGGATGTACTCAGCCAGAGAGCAGGACCAGCCGCCCTCCGTGTTACTGGTAGGCACCTTCTACAAGAACCAATGGGGTCACTCACAGAATGCCTCCGTGCTCAGCACTGGGGAATGAGCCTTCCCCCAGCACGCAGCCCTTCCCAGAGGTGTGTGCTGCCTCCAGAACCAGAGGAACTGAAAGCACTTCTCAGCGTGCCGTCTGAACACAGGGCTGCACTCCTCCCTGCCCCCATTTCCCAAGCAAGGGAAGCATCACAGTGCTTCCACTGAGCTGTTCACTAGGTGAGGGCAGAATCTGGCCTGGAGACACAAGGGGCCCTCCTGTAAGCAGGGCGGGTGAGGGCTGCACAGAGCACCAGCTCACCCACAGAGGGCTGGAGGCTGGCTGGGGTTGGGGTGTGGTGCATCTGGAGCCCACGGCAGGCTGGAGAGTAGAGTGAGCTTGGCTACACAGCTACATGTGCAGGGCTGGGCTGAGCACATAACCCCCACCATATGGGCCTCTCCTTCCTAGAGGAAGAGCACCGCCACATCTTCAGATGCGGAGATCAGGTCAGAATCCGGAGTGCAGGGGTCTTACACCCTTCAAAGAAACAGGCTGGGCTCCCAGTGGCTTGCTTACCTTAAACATGTTGTAAATGAGATCAACCAAGGCCCAAAAAAGAAGGGAGGAACGATAAGCAGAATAGTCCTTCACTGCTTTATCTGTCAGCCTGGAAAAGAAAAACCCAATCTCAGGAAGTTCCTGGGAAGAAACTTACAAGGACAAAGCTAAAAGCTAGGCATCTGGGATCCAAAGAAGAGTCACCACAATCTATGCATCACATGGCTCAAGTGAGGTGCTTGTTTTCTTGGAAAACAGTTGTGGGCAAGAGATCGTGAAACCTTGGGACAAGAGGTTGATTTACTATCTCAAATCCAGATGTCTCCCTCAGCCCTACCTCCCCAATCAGGTAAAATAAACATGTGGTACGCAGTTCAACATGGCAACCAAATGCCTCCTGACTAAAGAAATGCAAGCTCCATGTGAGCCGTCTGGTGCAGGGGTGCCTAACAAACGAAGCTCGAGGAACACTACAACACTCACAGCCTGGATTAGAGTCCCAACACTATAAAATAAGGAGGGAAGAGGGGACCTGGTTCTGCTTCCAACCTCACATTTGTAGCAGGAGAAGCTTTATAAACAAGTCAGCAGATCCTAACTAGCCAAATAGTCCTCGGTCAAGCACAGGCTCTATAGAAAATGGGGTTGGCAGAGACTCGCAATTGGGCAAGTGGTGTCTAGGATGGAGCATGCAACGCCCCAACACTTGCTAAGAACCCAGGATAAGCCCAGGGCTGCGCACCACACCCCTGTGCTTGTAACCAGCACTGTTTCCACTTGGCCTAGTGAGGCAACCCAGGATGAAAGACCAGTCAGTGCCTTGGACTACTCAAGGCGCTGCAAGGTGCATGCCGCCTTGGTGGACGCTCTCAGGCTCTGGAAGGATTACACCAGGTAGAGCACCTATGAGACACAGAAAGACCAGCTCACCCCTCAGCACTGGGAGTGGGCTATCAGCATCAGGATTTAGTTTCTACCATCCCAAGTCTGTGAGAGACTGTGTGATGTAATGACCATCAAGTTTATGCTGAGCATGGAAAAGCTGGATGGGTCCTGTCACAGCGTACTTCACAGGACACCCTAGGACATATCCCATGACTCAAGGAACAGGTATTGAAGTGGTGAGCACTAAAATGCATGTGTATGTGCAATAAGACAAACACCTGTTATTTATTGCAGAAGCTAGAACTACGGGCCTCAAGGAAAGGAAATGCCTAGGGTGGGAGGGGCCCTCCACATGTGCATCCAAGAGACATTCAACTCAAAAAAGTTAAATAAACCATTGAGATTTCGTGTGTGCAGAAGTATGCTGCCGGTAGCCTTCCTCTGCCCAAAAGCTTCCACTTTATCCCCTGCCTCCCAGCCTGAACAGAACTGTGGCGGGCCTGGAAATGAAAATGGCCAACCATTTCTCTGCGTCTGAGTCCTGGCCAGAAGGATACCAAATAGGGCCGTGTCTGAAGCCCAGGCAACTCCCAGGCATAAATATCTCCAAGTTTCTAGCAGAGAAAGAACTTCTGAATATAAAACACACAGAAGTCCGAGCTTGTTTGAACTGTATTTTTATGTGTCTGCTGCTGGTCACCCACCCTCTAAGATGTGCAGGAATAGGACAAAGCTTGTTGCCAGTGGCACTGCCCCACCAGGATGATACTGCCTACATGGCCTTCCCCTGGTCACTCCTACAAGGACGTTCAATCCTGGGCAAGCCCTTAGTGTCTCTGCTAGACGGTCTCGTGGGTGGCAGGCCCTTGTCTGGGACTGTCCTGCTTTGGTAAGCAGAAATTATGGAGGACCTGGCCCAACTTAATTATTTTTAAGGCTAATTAATAAAGGTGACTAAACTGCCTCAGAGAAAATGGTAATGCATAAATGCAGAGTACCCTGGATTTCCTCAGTAGGCTGTGACCAACTCAACTTTCCTGAACAGCCTGAGACAGGAATGAATCTAGCCTCCTAATTGAAGGCAGAACCAGATTTCACACCTGCCATGGCGATGCGTGGTGCCTGGGCTCAGTGAGTGGCCACTCTATTTGCCATGCATGCAGGTCAAGTCCAATTTATTAGAAACCTTAGAGTCTCAAGATCTAACACCTGATATTGAGCAGCTGGTTAACTTAATGCTCAGGCTCTTGGGAAACATTGGAAAGTGACACATTCAGAATTGGGGCACAGCTATGCAGGAATCTAATAAGACCTGCTCCCTCCCACTCTGCCCAAACAGACTTGTACTGGGCACATTCAGGACAGTTCCACATTGAATCAGCCAGATTGAATAGGACTGGTCCCTCAGAGCCATGAAGTGCTGCCCACAGCTGGGCAAGACCTGTGTATCAGAGCCGCTGGCACTAGAGACCCAGGTGTGCTGATCCATACTCCTCCACGTGGTCTGTCATACCCCGTGCTTCCTTGTTTGCCTACACACCGTGAAAATGATTCCTGCAAGCCTAAGGTCAAGCCAGGGCTGAGGAGACAGCTCAGCAGCATAAGTGCCTGCCTGGCAACCACAAGGTCCCAAGTTCAATCCCCAGTACCCCCCCCACACACACACGCAGAGACTGTTCAGAGCCAACAGCAGCAGCCAGAGTGGCACTGGAGTCCTCTCTCTGCCAAGCAGGACTGTAGTGGTCTCGAGTCAGGGGTGACAGTGGTACTTTTTCGCAGTTGTTTCTTTGAAGACCCCACCACCTGACCCAAACCACAGCACAAGGTCCCCAAAACTAGGAGCGCTTCCCTCCTGAATGTGGCTCCTTCTTTGGGAGGTGTCCATATGAACAGAGAGTGGGTCTAGAAAAGGTGTCACAGGACATGGCACAGACAGGACAGGAGTGTACCAAGGAGGGGACTTTTAATTACTAGGAAGGATAATCCCCAGCTGCAGCAATGCTAAAACTTCCCTAGTTTATGCCAAAACCAGCAGGTCAGCAAACCTACTTACACCCGGCTTAGCCTCCTACAGGCCTCATCTCATTAGCCGTATCACTCACAGCCTGGCTGGCTTCCCTGAATTTCCTACAGCAGTTAAACATGGTTCCACCTTTCCGGTGGCTGAACACAAAAGCCAGAGGGGGTGGAGCAATCACCAGCCACGGTCTGGACTTGGTGAGATAGACCAAGCATCCCTGTCAACTGCACAGTGGGATGAGCAGGCCTCCAGCTAGCTACATGAACAAGACTCCTGAACACACCATGAGGACACATTCCAGGCAGCAGCTTCCTGAAGTAGATACTGACCTGGTGGCTCCCCCTGGAGCCACTGCACGGGCCTGTGAGGTTACGAGTAGCCTCCGCAGGATCTCCACGCGTGTGGCTCTCCACTGCTCAGGGGGCAGGACATGCAGGGCCAGGACTGTGAAGTAGTAGGGTCCATCCACATCAAAGGCACTCTCCACCCACTTCTCCTTGGGCTGCTCTAGGAAGCCTTGGAGGTTCTTCTCTTCTCTAGATGTCGCTCGGGTCCTAGAAAAAAAGGGGCATGGGAGAAGCAAGAAAGAAGCAGGGTGCCACACAGGAGGAGGAACTGGCTTAAGTGCCATCTTCTTGCACAGTCAGTTGAATACTGGCATGGCTGAACCATTCCTCCGGGCACCCTAAAGCTTCAGCTCCTAGGCCTTCAGCTCTCAATCCAGTTCTCAAAAGCCCTGGCTCTTGAGGAGCTGCTGTCGGGCACATTCTCCAACATGGACTTGTGGCAAGCACTCCAGAAATGTCAAAGTGAAGTGACTTGCCTGAAGGTATGAAGCCAGTCAGTGAAGGGCCCCAAAAGGGAATCCAGTTTCCCTGACTGCAGCCTTCAGCCTGACCCCTCCCTTTCTCCACGCAGACATCGTAAGTTAGGTGGTCTGCACTGAACGTGCACCTAGCTCTTGCTCTGCCAGGCGGGTATCCTCTCTCCTTCATTAGAACAGTCTCTGCCAGGCAAGGCCACTGCTCACTCTCGCTCCTGCCTGAACTGCAACAACGATCACGGCAAGCCTGGGTGCCCGGCACTGTCCTCGTGCTGTATGTGCACTGTCTCAGTCAGTCCTCCGAGAACCCTGTGGACAGGTACTACCACCATCTCAGTTTTACAGGGAAGAAAACTGAAGTACAGAAGAGAAAGGTACACTAACACAGACACACTATGGGGAGAGAACTGGGCCGAGAGCCACGGCGGGCTCAGGAGCCGCCCATCGCTGCCTCTGTCTTACTCCCTGTGGCGAAGTTCTGAGTGGTGGTCATGGATCCAGCTCTAAGAGATCCCTGAACGCCTTCCTGATTTGGTGTTGCTGGCCACGCTCTCCTTATGAGGAGAGCCATGAATTCTAGACGCCCTATCCCAATTCAGCATGCATGTGCAGGAAGACAAATGCAAGACAAGTGGCTGCCAGAATCCCAGTGCTGGTGGGGTCTGGTGCCACCGCCACCGCCACCACGTGGGTGTGGGAGGAGGGTGCAGTCGTACTGCTTCCTCTGTTCCCTGCAGAATGGGCACGGCTGTCAAGGATGGAGACTTGATGGAACTTGCCAGCTTGGGGAATCTGAGGCTTCTGCCAGGCTTCTGACCTGCTCAGGCTCCGTGTGGCCATGTGGCAAACCTACCATTGTACATAAACATTCCACCAAAAGCGTCCAGCTGCCCTGCAACCAAGCTCATGCCAGCATCAACTGGCCAGTGGGAAACTGCAGCTGAGAAGCAGAAGCTTCCAGGGCCACCTCTGCTGCCCAAGGCAACTGTGACAGAGCCAGCTCCTCTCCAACTCAGGGCACAAGCATGAGTTCCAGACTTCTGGCATGCAGGGACACTGACAGCTCTATCCCAGCCGGGTAAATCATGGCAAGTGCTTTCCTCACTGCAGCTGCTTCTCTGCCTGGAGAAAGGAGCAGCCCACTCTACCACACAGCTGCCAAGACTTGTCTGCACAAAAGCCGCGGCCAGCCAGGGCCCCAAGAACACTGACAACCAGCACTGCCAGCCCCGTGGTGGGTCTTGGACAGTGGGAAGCTCTGTGCCATCAGCCAGGCCAGGTGTCTCTTGACAGCCCAAGCAATTCGACAATGATGTAATGTGTGCTGACAGCGCCCTGCCCTGTGCCTTTAACAATGCTGCCTGCAGTCTTGTGGTTAGCCTTTTATTTCACAAGGACAAGAGGAAGGAGAAAACAACATTGTCGATGAGAGAAGACCAGGAAGGACAAGAGCTGATGGCTCTGTTGCTGTGCTGGACTCTCACAGCCTTTCCACTGACTGCCAGTTCTCTGCCTGCCAGCACTGAAGTCTCGGCTACAACAGGTCCTACAAGCAGCACCTGTTCAAATAAAATCCAAGTTGCAGCACAGTAAGCTTATTTTGCTTTAAAATCTTGGACGGCAATGGAAGAACATTTTCCACACCCTCTGAGCACTTCTTTAAAATCACACTTTAGGTGACACCTAACTATTCCACAACATGCACACAGATAACACACCTACTTGCTTCCTGGCTGCCTTCCTTCTTGGTTGACTTTCCCAGATAATCTCAAACACTTCCTCCCCTTACACTTGCCAGAAGCATTACTCACCGGAGAGAACACAGGGACAACAAGCCCAGTCTCCCATTCACAAAGCAGGGCCCCACTGTGCCGCAGCACCTTGACAGGAAGCCTGCACCTGTGACGGCTCGCACACCCGACTAACGCTGCGCTGTGCTCCACCCTACCACCCTACTCCAGAGGAGTCTTAAAGTGGCAGCAGCAGCTTCTTATGCTTCCTGCTCTGCGCTGGGCTAAAGCCAGTCCAAGAATGCAGCCTGCGCTGCTCACAGTGGGCAACAGGTGACTCTGGAAAGTCACCCCCACTGCTTTATTCTGTATAACCCCTAAAAGTTGCAGATGAACATCCCTATCTCAATAAAGGCTGCCTAGGGTAACCAGGGAGGTGATGGAAAAGCTGCAGGATTCTGCTGGGCAGAGAGGTCAGGCCTTTTATTTCACAAGGACAAGAAGAAAGAGAAAAGGTCAGAGAGGGTACAGGATACTGGCTGCAGGATACTGACGTGTTCAAGACATAAAGCACAGTGTGAATGATGTACGGGATCAGGTGGATGTTGCTCTCTCGGCCACCCCCGCCTGTGTCTGCGCTGAATGACTGCTCCATGGCGAAGCGCAGGAAGAGCAGTTTGATGTCGTGGATGTTGAGCTGGTATGTGGGCTCCCGCTGGCCCGTACACTCCTGGAGGTAAGTGTTGTGCCTGGGGAGAAGCAGAAGGAACGCTGAAGCTGGGGAAGCCCAGCACAGAGGGTGGGGCCTCCCCCTGCACCTGACTGATGGGCCATAAAGGTTAACAGAAAACAATAAAAAGAAGAGGGGAGAATGTGTACTGAGCCAGCTGGCAAGCCATGGACACTTTCATTCCCACCGCAGCTGAATGTGAAGCTCTCCCAGTCTAGGTGAGAAGCTGCACACAAATGGGGGCCCGTTTCTTTTTTTTCCTTTCATTCCAGTTTTGTGAGTCAGGGCCTCACTAGGTCGCCAGGCTGGGCTTGAACTCACAATCCTCCCAGATTCCACTTGCCCGGAGCTACGATTACACCTGTGGCATTTATCCAGTCTTCCTGATGTGTTTTATCCATAAGAATAACCTCTTCAACTTCCAAGTACATTTTTCCCCCTCCTAAGTATGTTTTTCCTGTCTACCTGGGTGCTGCTTTTTATAATCTAGGTGAGCTCAAGTGAACTGTTCAATTTCTCAGCGTCCCCAATTCTTTCATCTGTAAGATTACAGGCCTGTAACGCACATGAAGCATTTAACATGAAACATGCTGGTCACTGTTACTTTTATCCTTACTACTCCTGGGTGCCTGGTTACAGGAAGCACTCTCTCAGCCACAAGCTTTAAAATGGGCCTTGGCGAGAGGAAACCACTCCACAAGGCCCTACCTACACATAAGGACCTTGGAGAAGCTTCACCTGTCCCAAGCTGGATTTGGAGGAACACAAGGACCTTGACAGGACTCCGGCCACTAAGCTTTCATTAATTAAACATCAGAGCCACATACTCTAAAAGTGAATTCAGAGAGATTCTGGTCTTAAGGACCATGCCAGCAGTTCCACATTGGATGTCATAAAATCAACAAAGTAAGAAAGAACACAGCCACAGAAATCTTTTATACTGATTTCTCTTTCTGTGGTTGGGCCTCAGCAGGCCACCACCGCAGTAACCACTCCTACCCTGCCCCCCACAGCTGTGGACAACCACCTGTCAGAAGCAGAGACATGGATACTCCATGAAGGGGACAAGAAATGCTGTTGCCAGGAGCTGGGCCCATAGCTGCTCTTGCCCCCATCCGTGGGAACTCCCTGCTTTCTGCCATGGGAAATGTTCGACACTCACCTTGCCAAGCAAGTGGCAAAAGCTGATTCAGGGACATGGGGCCCCCAGACCGGAAGGAGCCCATTGCACTTAGTGTTGGCGTTCTGCAGTGCGGCACTCTCCCACTCTTCCCGGCCTCGAGCCAACCTGGATGGGGAGGACAGCAGAGCCAAAGGACTGGTGGGGTTAATCTGGTACCAGGCGCCTGTGCCCCAGGGGCTGGGCTCGTGAGCACTAAGCCCTGACCTTGTGGACAGTCGGCTTTCTGTGGCCTCCACATAATAAATGCTGCCTTCACTAATTCAGATAGGCAAGCTGGCTCTCACCAGCCCTGGCCCGAGCCAAAGGCATTTTCCTGATGTGAGCACTCGAAGCGCATATGGTTTAGGGCAATATACCCTGCCCCAGCCCCAAGACTAAAGAGCAGATTTAAAACCTCAGGGTCAGTCTGGACCTTGGGCCAGGCCCCCAGGTCACAGTAACACAGAAGCCCACGGAAAGGAGGGAGGCACTGGGTGCCACTCTGCAAGAGCCAATACCTACCTGACAGCAGCCAGGTGACAGTCATAGTGCACGATGTTGAAGTGGGACACGGTGCTGTAGCCTTGCTGTTTCCGGGGCTTATTCTCCATCTCCTCCAAGGCTACCCGCTTAGTGAAGGTATAAATGCCTAGCACCTTTGTGGGCTGCAGAGACAACACCAAAAGGAGTGATAAGGAGAAATCCCGCCTCAGGCTGTGAAGGAGATGAAGCAGAGCAGGGAGGCCTGAGTTTCTCTTTTTCCAGGTGATGCCTGGGACTCAGGTGGCTTTCAGGAGGGAAGCGCTTGGGACACTGGGTAACCTGCTTTTCCATGGATGGTTCTCACCACAACTCTTGTGGAGGCCACACTGTTCAGGGAAGCACTGAAAGGTGATAGGGCCTTAAGAGGTAATTAGGACAAGGGGGCTTCACCCGCACAACTTGAAAGTTCTCTCCAGAGGAATGTGAGCCTAGCACCTCTCATGCATATCCTGCCTCTCTCCTCATCACCTGTTTGTCCTTCAGCCATGACACCCTTATCAGAAACCTAGCTGATCTCAGCAGCATGCCCTTGACTTCCAGGAACTGCAAGCTAAAGAACCCTCTTCTTTATACATAACTTAGTTTTGGGCATTTTGCTATAGCAAGAGAAAATGGACCAAGCAATAGGTGATGGTTGCACTTCAGCCCAGCCCAGCGAAGGGGACGGGGCAGCAGCCCACAGGAAAGGCTCAAGCCAAGCCACCCTTCCTCTCTCTGCACCTCATCCATCTAGAGATACAGAACATAGTGCTCTCTCAAAGTCACTTCCTTCTTCAAAGCTGTCAAGCAGGTGTGAGGAGGCTGCATTACAGCAAGACCAGCAAGGGCAATTGCCCTTCCACAGCCTGGTGTGAGAAGTGAACTCAAGCTGGGTAGGAGAAGCCATCTCCTAGGCCTTTAGTGGAGCAACAGCTCACCTGCCACTCTTCCTGCAGGTGCAGTCTCGCTTGGGTGCACCTACAAAATGGGGTTCTGATCTTCCCAGTCATCCAGAATGGAAGCCGAATGGTGTTTTGAACACCTAGGTCTGGAGTCAGGATAGCACTGCCTGGAAACCTGGCTTTGTCAGGTGCCCTTCATTTTCTTAACCCTAAACTAGTGCTTTTTTTTCCCCCCCCCAGAACTGGGGATTAAACTCAGGCCCTTGTGCTTGCCAGGGAAGCACTTATTCCACTGAGCCATCTCCCCAGCCCCTAAACTAGTGCTTTTTACAGGTTTAGATAGAACGACCCAGGTTCTGTAAGTCTCTTTACAAATTACTCAGTTTCCATAAAGCTCTGAGCATGAGGCTTAGCATGTGGAAGGAACCCACTGGGCAGTGCCTGTCCATGATGACAGTACTTGTGAGTCTGCCTTTCTGCCTGCAAGGGGAGCATCAGGTCCTGTTGTCAGTCTCTTAGACACAAGCCTTGACTCCAACCTATCTAAGAATAAATGGCCTGCAGGGGAGCAGTGCCCCTAGAGACGGCCAACCATACCATCAAAGCCCACACCTCAGGACCAACCAGCACCCAGGACAGGTACCTGAAACTTGTACCCTTCCCTGCAGATGCAGCACGTGAGGCCTGGCTCCTCGATCAGCTCTTCCATCTGCTTCAAGAGTGTAGTCTTCGTTACCACCTGGCCCTTTTCATTTGTCTGTGGGAGAAGCCAGGCAGTGTGTCAGAAGGGCGATCCCTATATCCACTCCCACCCTGACTTGGGAACACTCAGGAAAACACAGTAAGGACTCCCACAGAGAGAGGAAAGCCTTTCATTTGTCCTCTAGAGATGAGAAAGACCTAGATTTTTCTGCTATTCTCCCTTTTTGACAGGAACCACTGAAGCAAAGGTAACCACCAGGTGGGAAATTGGCATATTACCACATGCAACCAAAAAAGCCCTCCACCTTCTTTCTAGTACTGAGATTGAACTCAGGACTTTTGCTTGCCAGGCAGGCATATATGCTGCTGAGCTATGTACTGGGCCCCAAAACCCTTTTGTACGAGCCATCAGGTCTCAGCCACAAAGGGCTGATGCACCATGATTCATGTGCTGTCCTGGCGTGAATGTCGGAATACAAGCCTCTAGCAGGGCTACTGCTTCCGCCAAGGCAGGACAAGCAGCACAGAGTCTTTGCGCCAAACCCAACCCTGCTCACCATTCTGCTGACCACTTATAGTACCAGCTGTGTGCAGTGGCCTATTTACTTGTTTCATCTGAAAAATGAAGAGTATGGTGCTCCAGCACAGCACAAACACCACTTCCATGATGGTTACTGTCTCCACTTTTGTAAATTTGCTCTGTCACTTAATCCTGAGTCCCCTCACTCTAGCAGGACAATGGCCATCACCTCTGTGAGGGTGCCCAGCAGCACTAGTTCCTGCCCCACGCTACCTCCTCACAAAGTGTACCCAGGGAAGGGCTGTACCGTCATGCCCAGAGTGCCCAGAGCCTTCTGCCTCATCGCCATGGCCATGCGCTTCTTCTCGGCCCGGGTCTCTCTGCGGGCTGCATCAATTTTCTTGTTCACGTCAGGGTGCTCTCGCAGCGCCTCCAGCAGGTTCTCCGCCAGGGTTCCAATGCCCTCATCGCTGGACACCTGCTCCAGCTTATGCAGTTTTGTGATGGAGTCAGTTCCAATCAGAACCTGCCAAGAGCGACCAGGGAGATTCGTGCGTCCAATTATGTAGATAAGCCTTCTAGGGAGCTTAAAAGGATATAAAATCAAGTAGTGTACATAATCTTATACCATCTGCCAAGCTGCCCTCAGATCCTTTGATTCTGTGCTTCAAGAGGTACAGAAGACGAGTGGAAGGTATGGCTCTGCCACTGACCTTTGACTAGTTACTACACTCTTTAGCTCCAGCACTCTCATGTACAAAGTTGAGGATAAAATCTGGGTTGTTGCAAAGATTAAAAATTAGGGAACATGCAAAGGAGTCAGCACATGAAGCGATCAGCAGAACACAGCCTCAGCCCACAGGAGCAGCATGTGCTCAAGGAGGTTGGAAGGCACCACACTCAGACCCTTCACAGGCGGGAGACGTGGGGACATCTGAACGCCGAGCAGGCGTGGTCTGGAAGAGCGGAGCTCGCTGGGCAGCACTCCCACATCAATGAAATCCCCACACCCCTGCCACAAGTAAACGGGTGGCAATTACTATATATCTGACAATAAACTGAAAACAACAAAGCCAACTTGCAAGGTGAAAGCTCAGCAGTCAACTCAGATCATTTATTAGCTCGTAAATCTATTCTCACCGCAGGTACACTTCAAATTTGTACTTCAGCAAAATTACATGTTAACTCATGTCTCATGCTCCTAAATGCTGAGCCAGTACTTCAAATGCTATGGATCTTTCCCACAAGCACCCAAACACCCTGGGTGTTAATGTACATGTGGACACACATGGGACACCCACGTGCAAAGCCATTTAGGTGCTGGGGGAGCAGACTCTGCCCTGACTGTGCCCATGTTCCAGGAAGCAGAGAGCCTACACATGCATAGCATACAGACTCTCCTCCCGTGAACTTCCCCGTCCTCCACTTTCCCCACCACCAGAGACAAGCAGCCTTCTTCCCTCATCCAGCATCTTCGCTCTTCTGTGTGCAATCCCCACACCCTGCTTATTTTACCACCCTGACCTCTGTTGATTCTGTTCACAGACTCATGTCCTACACTTTGAGCATGGCAAAAGCCTGCTCTCCTTACTCCTCCAGTCTCCTCTTCCCAAACTCTCTTCTGGACTATGCTGGGAGAAAATCCGCATGCCTCTCCAAGGTGGTTACATGCTGTAAGCTCTGGCCACACCTTATCTCCCTCCCACAACTGCTTCTGAATTTTTCCCCCCAGTACTGGGGATTGAACTCAGGACYCTGAGCTTGCCAGGCAGGCACTTATTCTACTGAGCTATCTCCACAGCCCGTGCTTCTGAGTCTTGGGTAGCTTCAACTTCTCTTTTCTGAGCCTTTGCAGGTGTCAAACACTCCCCTTAGAAATCAAATCCTTGGGCTAGGAAGATAGCTCAGTGGCACAGCACCTGGCAGGCAAGCGCAAGATCCTGAGTTCAATTTCTGGTACCAAAAAAGGGGGGAAGAAATCAAGTTCTTTTCGTTCTCTTCCACGCTGCGTCTATCACGCTGCTCAGTCATCTCTCCATGTGGCTCCATCTTCCAACGGGCAGTAGTGCCCAGTGACACAGGCTGTGGCTGGCTCAGCACCTTCTCCTCAGCCCAGCCCAGGTCCAGACACAAAGGCGCTCCACAAATGTGTTGGAACAAAAATGAATGGCCAAAGTGGGAGTGCTCCGTATCTAGTTAGATAACACCTTATTCCAAAGAAAGTGATTTCATTTAGTAACCAAGACTGAACCTGCAAGCCTGGTGCCTTGAGTTCTAATTGTCTGTGTTGCCTCTGAACAAAGCATAGTTCTTTTCCTTCATTTATCCCTAGGCAAAACAAGGCTGCTACACAGATATGGAAAACAAGTATGTGAGGACTCTTCCAGAATAAATCATCTTTACTAAGATATACTAATTAGGACTATCAACTGAATTGAACAGATGTTTAGAACACCAGAGACGAGTAAGAGAGCTGAAAGACTGCCTGTGTGTGTGCATGCGTGCGTCCTTCCTTCCTTTACAGATAAGTCTTACTACACAGTTCAGGCCGGCCTTGCACTCACAGTGATCCTCCTGCCTCAGCTTTCCAAGTGCTGCCTGCTCAGCCAGAGAAATCTCTACTATCATCATTACCAATTTTGGTTTTTTGGTTATTTCCACACCAAGTCTCAATAGCAGTCTCAGCACGCCCTGGGGGAGGGGCCAGAGTATTGGGGATTAAACCCAGCCACTGCGCTCTGCCTAAGCAGGCGCTTTAGTCCGCTGAGCTAGCTGGCCAGTCCATCATGACCATATTTTTGAAGCAACTTAAAAGACCAAATTGTCAAATGAAAAGGCAAACCTACATTTCATGTAGAATATTACACAGAAAAAAAAAAAAAAAAAATCCAACCCTAAGGACTCAAAATTCAACATGAAAAACAAGCAATCTAGTTAAAAAATGGGCAAAAGACATGAACAGACATTCCACTGCATTAGAAACACATGACGAAGTGGCCAACATCATCAGCCACTAGGAAGATATAAGCTAAAAAAGAAAAAAAAAAAGTGAGATGGCACTGCACATCTTCTGGGACAAAATTAAAACCAGCCCCTAAATACTGGCAAAGATGCAGTGAAAGTGGTCATTCAAACATTGTTAGTGAGAATGCAAAATAGTTCAGCCCCTCCAGAAAGCAATTTGGCAGTTTCTTATAAAACTAAACCTGCAATTATGATACAACTGAGCAATTTCACTCTTGGCCATCTGCCCCAGAACATAAAAACTTACATTCACCCAGAAATCTGTGTCTGAAAGTTTAATGCATCTTTATTCAGCAATATCCCTGGTAATCTGTCCGGGGCCAGCTAGCATCTATGAGGGTTAGGAGATACCTGAGCCCAGCAGGCAGAGATCAGGACTGAGCTGCAGAATGCGAGGGGTCGTGTGCCCCCACCCCCAGCTATCTGCGGCAGAGCAGAAAGCAGTGGCAATGGTATTGAAAGGGTCCAGTGTCTGGCCAGAAATACAAACTGTGAAATAGTTGGGTCCACCACACACTCACAGTTTCACTGCTGCATGGAAGATGCATGCGACAATGAAGCCCTGCTTAAGACAGAGTGGATGAAATCACAAATGCAATTAGCCCCCACCCCCCAACACCATCAGAGAAGAACCCAACGAGCCCTGAGGGGCTGCGAGTCCCTCCTCATAGATCACCTAGTAGGGTGAGTTACATCTCAAGGGGAATCGGGTGGTTCTATCTATCTAGTCCCTGGTAGGTAGAAGGGAATGCATGGCCCCCTAGGGCCCAAATGCACACTAGCTACTCACCTGAGTGGCGGGGTGCTGGATGGCCAGACCCCAAAGAAGCCGCAAGATAAATGGCAGTGCTGGGCGAGACAGAAACTTTTTCCAGATGTCAGCATCCAAACTGCAAAACAGGAAGGTAGGCATATCAACAGGCCAGAGAGGCAAAGGCCCTGCAAGCTGGCCAGTGATTCAGACTAGTGGAAACTTCCCATGGTTGTTTAGATGTGGCCCTCCAAGAGTGCCACACAGAATCACAAGGAATAACCCAGCTCAGCTGAGATGCCAGAGAGCAATGAGTACTCTGAACAGACACCAAAAACCTGCCATTCTTTTCCCCAAGCTGAAAAGCCTCTTCAGTAGGTAAGCAGCCACCCCGCAACTTCTAGGAGAGGGGTCTAGAGGGCAAAGTGCACCTGCATGCCTACATGCACACACAGCTCTGCAACCAAAATGAAGATGGAGCAGGCAAAGGGAAGGAAGGCGCGCCAAGCCCTGAGGAAGAGCCCCTCACTTCTTGGCAGTCGGGATATGCTTCTTCATATAGTCAAGTGCATTCTGGGTGATTCCCTTTTGGAGGATCAGATCCTTCAGCTGATGCCCATTGCTGTTGTTCTTGATACCAGCTGCTATTTTGCAGAAGCAGTCCAGGAAGACTTTGTCATCACCACTGTGATCTTCGTCATACCTAGGAGAGAGTAAAGAATCTGAAGTGTAAAGGCAGAACCAAAAACCCATCGCAACATTCAATTTTATTTTTATTTTATTTT
>NDGN011368683.1:0-17586 GCA_002564285.1 Tympanoctomys barrerae | reverse complement strand
GAGAGAAACAGGAGGGGGAAGGAAGGGAATGAAATGGAAGTAAAAGAATTATACCGTGTCGAGTAAGTACACTTACCAAGCCCCCCCATCAAAATGAATGTGATCATTATGCACCATAAACACATACTAATAAACATTAAAAAAAAAAAAAACTTCAACATGACACAAACAATGCTATTGTCTTCTCCAAATCCCAAACCTCCCTCCAAACTTGAAAATTATTTTTCAGATAGCAGATTCTCCCTTAAAGTACATGCAGCCTCCTGGAAAAGTCCTAGAAGCACTGCCCTCTTTCAGGCAGCATGTTGCTCCCTTGTAAGGAACAGAGAGCCCACTTGCATAACTTTGGTTTTGTTTACAGCCTTAAACCAGGCAGCATTTGACGTTTATATCAGAGTGAAACCCAGACCACGAGGGGGAGAGCCGAGCCATGGTACTCTGCTGGGCCCTCCCTGGCCCTCTACCCCGTGCTAGGGAAACCCCTCCAAGCTCTACAAAAAGGGCACTCATCTGGAGGGACTTTATCGCCACTAAAGAACATTTCCTTCAGCGGACACTTGGAATGGAAGCAAGTGAATCCTGGTCCCCTAACCTTGGAGGATACAGATAAATGAGCCAGGATCCACTGTTCCACGGTTCCTGCAGACCTGTGCCTCTTCCTGCACCTGTGGACAGAAAGACACAACCTGAACCTGCTGCTACTCAGTGCTGGCTTGAAACGCTTGAGGAAGGGGAGACGGTGGGAAGCAGCGTATGGGCACCAGTATGTCCTCCACACAGCCACTCAGGATCTCTGTCTAACTTGATGCCAGTCCTGCCCGCAGCTCTCGCATCTCCTAGGTATTTGACTGTTTTCCCTTCACAGAGGGGTGTGGCAAGTGCTAGGGCAGTCAGCGAACCCCTCCCCATGCTATAGACCAGTGCCCTGACAAAAGGAAAACAGGACCCAGAAACTGTCTCCGTGGAGCATATCTTCCTTCACATCACATACTACATGAAACTGATTTTTAAATGATTTTATTTCTGATGGCTCCCTTGGCAGAATGTTAACAACTGCTCATCAAATAGGTTTAGCATAAGTTCAGTTTCTAATGAGCTCAAATTAAAGTCTTTGAAAGGAGAATGTACAATTGAAACCCTGAGGACAAATTTTCAGAGTAGATGCAGAATCTCAACTTTAAATGAGTTTTCTCCAGTAAAACTAATGAAAGCAAAATTATTTTCACTGGCGAGCCCTCTTAAGAGATTTCTTTTTATGATTCTCTAAAGAAGTCATTTTTGAGAGACAGAAAGAGATAGAGACAGAGAGACAGAGAGAGAGACAGAGAGAGAGAAAGAGACAGAGACAGAGAGACAGAGACAGAGAGAGAGACAGAGAAAGAGAGCCTCCATTCGGTAGCCTCCGTTCACTGGGTCCTAGCCCTGTAATAGAATTATGTCCCTGTAAAGGAATCAGATCCCAAAGGGAACCAGGGAAAATGAAAAGAGCAATAGACACAACTGTCCTTGATGGTTCGGAGTGTTCTATGCACCACACAGACGCCAGCATATCCACATACAAAGTACTGTGGACAGTCATAAACACAAAGATACCTGTTTCTTGTGCTCTCACTGTAAAGCACACACACACACACACACACACACACACACACACACACACACACACACCACTGTTGGCCCAAAGCTGAGCTCCAGCTGTCAGAGAAGGGTGCCAATCCTTAAGCAGCACTGCTTTCCCCCTCCCGCCTCGTGGTTCTAGGGATTGAAGTCAGGACCTTGAGCTTGCCAGGCTCAGGACGCTTATGGTCCTGAGCAATATCCCCAGCAGCACTGCTTATAAGTAAGCAGGACACAACTAAATAGAATTTTGAGAAGTAACCAATTGGAGACAAAGACATCCTGGAACTTCTCCACTTGCACATGGATAATCGTGCCATTCTACGCTTTCTCATGTGGAGACCAAACGTGAACCTCAGAGCACACCTTTGGCTTCCTGGACCCCCAGGGGTCTTTGCCCACACTCAGCTGGAGGAAGAAGGAAGAGCATATTTGAACCAAACCAGCAAGGATTTCTCATGCGACTCCTCCTATCTGAACCAATGTGGAAACTCATAGGCATCTACAAAGCAATTTGGCCCAAGTTCCGGTCCTCAATTAGCACACTACAATGAAGATTTCACTGAGATCAGAAAATCTACTTTTCATTGGCTGCAAAATGAGACAAAAATTGGATGCTGTGTCCCTCCCAGTAGCCAGGTAATTCAATGCTTGGGAAACGCTCTGGAATCTTTACCTTATAAGGCCTGACTCAGTAAAGCAAGAAAGGACCCTGCTCACGGCTGTTTGATGAGTAATCACTTCAGCTGAACACTGGGATCAGAACTATAAATGTCCACTGGGCCTGCCTGGGCCAAGAAAGCAGCACAGAGTGCCCTGAAAACAGCTAGTTTTTAATGGAAAAGGACAGAGAACAGGACTTTGCTATCTGCCGCTTACGTTGGTCCTAGGCAAGGTCATAAATGCTCCTGTTTCTCTGTTGTGTCACCACAAAGGTCACACAGGGTGAAAGACAGTAATGCAGCCCCGCCCCCCAAGATCAGTGTCCTGCGCTTGACACCCTCAGGAAGTGTCATCTGCCTCCTCTGCTGGTGTCATTTCCGCATAGGAACTGAATGAATTATTGTTGTCACTATTTTCCTAACTTGAAGTGTTTTCCTAGTTATAAAACACACATCCATGGTTTTTGCGAACATTTCAGAGGTACGCATAACCCCAGAAAAAAATAAATAAATCGCCTGGTCTCCTACCACTTAAAAACGATCACCATTAACATTTCTGTTGACTACGTTGGTCTATGTGCCTTGGTCTCTATCTCTGACTAATTGGTATAGTTGTACATTGTTACAAAAGGGCTGTTGCACTGTTGTTCGCTTAATATGGCTGACCCTCCCCTCAGTCCTTTCTGTATCATTAACAATTCTTCCACCATATTATTTTATGGCTGTATATTTGGTTATTTCAATGTACTATCATTGCTTGGCCAACATATGTATTCTTTTATCTCAAATTTTATATGTAAATCTAAAACACGTTAGAGGAATAAACCCATACTCTAGTATATCGTCACAGGATATAGCTTGCCAATAGTTAAGCAGTGAATTATGTACATGTTTGCATAACTACAATGACTTTCTTACTTAGCCACCAAATTTGCTCACTAAAGTCCACAGTCCACTACTGAAGTCCACAGGAGGGAGTGATGGTCCCCTATCCCAGTCCTGTCCTGACCTGGCTCTTCCTTTCTCATCCTGTTCTACACCTCTGACCAGCACGTCCCAATCGCCTACACCGGGCTGACTACCTATGTCATCAAACTCCCTGCACGAAGCTGCCCTTGAGGACAGATGCCCACCTAGAACAATCAGCCTCATGTTACTTGTATTTCTTGTTCCCATTTCATCCAACTCAGTACAAGTTCCTAGATCTCTAGAGATTAGTCTTCTCAAATGGTTCTACAGAGTCGCAAAACATTTCTGACACTTACGAGTCTGTTCTACCTTTTTCCTTTTTTTTTTTTTTTTTTTTTTAGCTATTTATTTATTTGGTAAAGGGTCTCACTATGCAGCTCAGACTCATAGTGGTCCTACTGTCTCAGCCTTCCCAGGACTGGGATTATAGGCATGTGCCACCACACACGCTGGCATGGTGCACCTAGCGTTCTGGGGCTGGCATGGCATGCAGTGCCAGGGATCAAACTGTGTCCTTGTGCTTGCCAGGCAGGCACTTAGACTGCTGAGCTACCTCCCCAGCCCTTTCCCCTTTTCTTAAATATATCCAGGGAAGAAGCTATAGCTTTTCTGGGGGAAGGGAAGGTGGGTGGGTCTTGGGTTTATATGTGTGCTACCTGATAAACTAGATAAATGCCACTTTTACAAGTAGACAGAAATCCATATACATATGAGAAAATATTTGAGAGATATATATCCAAAACAAAATGAAAAAAATTAATTATCTTAGCACCTTCACAGCTATAACGTGCATATAGGTAGATATAGGTAGAACACATATATAAATGTTTAAATCTCAGCTCTGGGGATATGGCTCAGGGACAGAGCCCTTGCTTAGTATGCACGAGGCCCTGGGCTCTATCCCTAATATTTCAAAACACAGTCTTCAGAGGTATGTTTTCTCTGAATAGGGGTGCGTAGCGGTCAGCATCATATGAATTTCTAAATAAATTCCATCGGATCCATTTCTGTTCAGTTTGGAAATAACAGCCCGCTCGCTAAGTTGCCCCGCCCCTTTATAGCTCCAGTGAGCCCAAGACGGCTGGCAATCCCAGATTTACAACTCAGCAAGATGAAACCATTTACTATTATTTATGATAGCCACGCTGGGTCTTCCACATTTGCATCTGTCACTTTACATTTGAGAGATACTGTCCAAAAAAAGATCACTCCTCCTTACCAAACATTCAGCAGGCCCCCAACAAACATCCTGACAAAATGCTTGAAAATGTCCTGAGCTCCAGCAGCTGTGCATTTTCAGGCCACTCGGCAGATTAGCGTGGAGTCGCCTAGCCTCTGCGCGGCTTGGGCCTCTCCGTCATCTCTCACATGGCCCAGTCCATTAAGTTTGAAAATCCTCATGAAACGAGCAGATTAAGAGCTGGCTGCAGCAAGCGGCAGTGNGGGGGTGGGGTGTCTGCTTTTGGCACAGCCTGAGCCTTTGGAAGGGTGAAGACACAAAGCCACCTCCTTGACTAGGCTTGTCTGCTGCATGAGACAGTGCACACACCAAGCCACAACCGTCATCATACTGAGTGTGTGAGAGCGGCTGCTACCACCTCAAGCACCGTGGCAGGGTGGGCATGGAGTGGAGGGGCTGCGGCAGCAGGGACCATGCCGCCAGCAGGCGCCAACCCGGGCTTCCCAGCAGCACGGAGCACGCCCAGTTCCTAAACAAGCAACTGTGTTCACCACATCAACAGCGCTTTCTGGGGCCAGAAAATGGCTCGGCAGAATAAGCACTTCCCTGGCAAGTGCAAGGGCCTGAGTTCAATCCCCAATTCCGCCAAAAAAACCCAGCACTTTCTGGTTAGAAAAGCCACTGTGACTGAAAGCATCTGAATGTGCCCTTCATTTTCCTTTAATCCAGAGCAAAACACATCTATAATAATTGTGTCATATGAATATATACAAATAATTCTTAATAATTGAATATTATATTTAATCCTTCCAACAACCTTGGCAGATGTATGTAGGAGATCATCCTGTTTCCTCCTCTCCTCCTCCTCCTCCTCCTCCTCTTCCTCCTCCTCCTCCTCCTTCTCCTCCTCTTCCTCCTCCTCCTCCTCCTCTTGCTCTTCCTCCTCTTCCTCCCCCTCCTCTTTCTCCTCCAATCCTCCTCCTCCTTAACTAGGTTTTCTTTGCTTCCTTTAAAAATAAAAATGATTCTTCCCCCCCACAAGAGATTTTCTTGTGAAAAAAAATCTGATGGAAAAATCAGATTTAGGAGCCAGCTTAGCTTTCCAGAAATTTTCTTTTTGCTTTAACTACAGTTGGTTTACTAAAGCCCCTCCTTGGAACTAACTCTTCCCAAACACAAAGTGCTATGCTAGAACCTGTTTTAATCCAACCTGAAATAAAGGATTGGAAATGAACATAATCTATGTCACCAAAGAGCCCATAACATGTATGGGCCTCTGCTGGGCCACTACGTAGGAGGTAGGGCTCATCAAGACCTCACCAGTGTGATATCTGCAAAATAAAAGGCTGAACCCTAGAAGCCATACTTTTCATCCTGGTATGGGATAAACAGCCATTAAGTGTTATCAGATGAATATATTTAGCCATGAGCAGCACAGGAGAGGAAAAAGACAAATCCTAAGACCATTCTTTCTTCCAACTCAGGCCATCTCCCTGGCTATCTGAAGGCCTCAGTCTCTCTTTTAAGGATGTTTTAAATCATCCTTAAAACAGCTTTAAGAGAGAAATACTCGAAGGAACCTTGTACAGAGATCAAAAGGCTCAGGCATCATAATTTCTTTCATGATGAACTAGAAGTGCAGAAATCTAAGGAAAATAATCTCCAGCTCCAAACTACAGCTCTTTGTATATTTAAACATTAATCATCTCTTCTTGCCCTTGTATGCATCAGCAAGGGGCACTGAGTGCTGTCAAAGGGTCGTGGAAATGGTAGACACCCACATAAGGAGACAGCATTACTGCACCCCACAAGCACTGTATCTGGGTGACTAAGCTGCACAGTCACCTGTACAGAGGACATGTTCATACACATTGCCCACCCTTGTCCAAGAGATTAATGGCCCAACTGTACAGCAGCCAGTTCTTCAGCCTAGCTCCATGCTGGCTGGCATTCCAGAGAGCTAAAGCCCCTGCCCAGTACTCCTTCCTCCAACTTTTACATCTCCATTTAATCAAGAAATGGCTAAAGGAAGATGGGGTCTCCTATGTGAAAGACAAATGATGTCCAGGGTCCCCAGCTGGACTTCAATAGCTGTGAATGGGTGGATAAATACACAGATGAGTAAAGATACTGGGAACTTTGAATATCATGAGGACAAAGTCCATACATCCTGTTCTGCAGCCTTGGACATCAGCCCAGATAGAGTACAGGACATCTCCTTACTGGGAAATTACCCTTCCCACCCCAACCCACCTTTCACCCTGGTGAAAGTTCCCAGCCTGCCCAGGCAATGTTGCATCTACTCTGGCTTTCTTCCCAGCCGTTCATTCCCTCATTTGCTGGCACCCACCAGGTGTCAGTCACCACGCCAGACCCTAGAGACACAGGGAGCCAGACACAGCCTGCCTGCCAGGCCCTGTTGCAGAAAGGGGGCAGTCCCTGTCGCCTTGTTCCCGGCACACTCCACACAAGACCTTCTATTCAGAGAGCCATGGCACCTTCATTTGTTCTTTCTGAGGCCTTGCACTAGTGTAGGAGCAGTGGCTCAGAAAATCTGTCCTTTCATTTGCATTATGGGATTTTTTTTTCTTTTTACTTTTCGAGAAGCCTTTGGCTTAAGCTAATATTTACATGTATTTGCATTTCCTTTGTACACAGGAATTGGGGGAAGGGTGGGGAAGAGAGTTTTGCTAAGGAATGAAAATGTTTCCTGGGCCAGTCTGCGAAGTGCTTTTGCATTTGCAAATTTCAAATCCAGAAAGAACTTGTTCAGTTCAAATCCAGGGAATTTCTATCCCTCCTGCCCTAGTTTTTAGCAGCCTCCTCCCCGTGCTCACCCAGCAGACCCAAAGCCCCTTCGCTGCCCTGTGCTTCTGTTCAAGCCCAAAGTGGGCAAACTTAGTTGAAATTTTTCTCCTTTAATTCTTTAGGTTTTGGTCATTTTCAAGAATTCTGTGGGCACCCTCTGGTGGCGGACTGAAAATTTCACCTCCACAACCACAGTTTTGTAGAAATGTTGGCAAATTTGCAGGTGAGATCTTTGGTTAGTGGTTAAAATGGTAAACAGATTTGCTGTGGTATCGCCTCTCACCACGTTATTCAAGAAACTGAGAACAAAACACTTCGAAACTCTGCAGATAAATGACACCTTATCAAGGAAATGGCAGAGCTAAGAACAGAGTGTGGCAGTCTTCCTAGGCCAGCCTAGAGTGCAGGATGACAGCCTCCCATGGCCTCTCAGGGGACTCCATCATAGGCGACTCCAACTCTGCTCAGGTGCCTGGACCAGGCTCCCAGGATGACTACTGTGATGGAATCGAGTAAGCAACTCTCACTTTTCTGTGCAAAGCCAAAGCTTAGGCTGAGGGAAATTAGTAAGGTAAAAGGGAAAGATTGATTGGGGAGAAGATAAACTCTGCAGGAATAGTGTAAGACCGTCCCAGAATTCCTGCTCCTGCCCCTGCCCTGTGGACAGTGCTTCCTGGTCTCTAGAGAAGCACGGAAGCAGGTTGGGGAAAAGAAGGAAGGAGAAAGAAGCAGAGGCGAAGGAATAACTACTGCCAAGATGAATGGGGATCCTTTCTTGTTGCTTTCTGTGGAACCTTCCCACGTTGGGTCCTGAAATTGGGGGCCTAATAAGCATAATTTCTCTGTTGATACAGTAAATACCACCTGGTTTTTCTTCTTCTTTCTCTAAGGATTTAATTAGTCTTGGGATACTTTCCAAAGTCAGTTAATGTTGCTCACATTTCACAAAGAGTTCCAAGAAGTGTTATAAAGGAATAGGAGTTCTCCCTGCCTGCAGGGGCAGCTCCCTGCCCTGGTGCTCTGGAATATTCCCTGGCAGCTGCTGTGCCCTTGGCCACATCTGCCCCATGCA
Organism: Tympanoctomys barrerae; assembly: GCA_002564285.1. Classification (NCBI taxonomy): domain Eukaryota; kingdom Metazoa; phylum Chordata; class Mammalia; order Rodentia; family Octodontidae; genus Tympanoctomys; species Tympanoctomys barrerae. The sequence goes on along the minus strand of NDGN011368683.1, from coordinate 9,278 downwards.
CTGCCTCAGAACAGGCTGAGCTCCAACAGGCATGTGGTGCAAGGCCTCTGTAGGACAAGGTCTTAATGAAGGACACACTGGAGGGATGGGGGAGGAGCCACGTCACAGTAGGTTTCAGAAGCTGGGAAGACAACCAGGTTGTTCAGATTCCCGACTCCATAGCCTTAAGCCTAGGAACAAAGACACATTGTCTTCTAGCATCAGCCTTCCTTATTGAAATCATTCTTAATGTGCTGTCTTTCACAGCAGGCCCCAGTATAGAAGTGAAGCCCTGCTTTCAGCCACCCCAAAGAGGCAGTGGAAGACCCATGCTGCCTAGATGCATCTGAGAGTGCCACAGTGGGCACAATGTCTTTGGTGGGCAACTTAGAAGCTAAGGAATGACTGAGGCAGAATAAAACAGCAAGAAGCCAGTGTGACCACACCTATGAGAACGGATCAGGCTCAGCTTCCCACAGAGGCACCAACCCAGAGATAGGGCAGCCCTGAGTTGGCCGTGTCTGCACTGGGTGGAACCCCTTCTCCAGATCACGCACTTCTGTCTCCACTCTCCACTTCCAGCCAAATGACAGTCTCATTGCGCAGTTGTTACAAGCCATACATTCATTCACACCAGGATATACAAAGCATTATCCTAATCACAGCTAACAGGGTGCTTGCTCAGTGACAGGTGCTACTCTAAACCCTTTGCATAAATTAATTCATTCATTTTCATAGCAATAAAAAAGGAGCTACAACTGTGATCCTCACAAAAATGGACATCAGGCAGAAAACTGAAATAATTTTCCACTTCAGGCTTACAGTATGTATTACACTTAGGATTCAAACCCTAGCCATATGGCTCCATTTCCATCCTGCTATTTCTACAAGTTTATAGTATGAGTTCATTTATCTTGCTCAAAAACCTGCACATGCTAACTACTATTATTACTCCACTTTACTGGCTAAATAACTAAATTAGAGAAGAAATTTAGCAAGTTGTAAAGCATAAAAATCATACACTTTTTAGTAGTGATCAGAAAAATAAAACTAGACCTTTTGTCTTTCACATTACAAAAATTAACCCAAAATGAATTGAAGATTTCAAAGTAAGGTATGAAACTACTAGAAGAAAGCATGGAGGAAATTCTTTGGAACATTAAAATGTGCACGAATTTTTTGGACAAGATTCCAAAAATATAAGAAACAAAAGCTAAATCAGACAAATAGGATTATATCAAACTAAAAATCTAATGTATAGCAAAGGAAAAAAATCATCAGAGTGAAGAAACAACCTGGAGAATGGGAGAAAATATTTACAAACTACACAAGTCCATTTGACAAAGAGCTAATACCTCTCACAGGGAGGCAAACCTATGGTACACGTGCCACAGTTTTTATCATCGAAAGCTCTAGAAGATTCACCATCACTGACCCTTACTGTAAAAGAAAAATTAAGAAAAAAAAAAAACCTCAAAGCAAAACCAACACAATTTTAAAATGCCAATAGACCTAAACAAATATTCAAAATACACATGCAAATGGAAAACAGATATCTAAAAAAACACTCAACATCCCTAATTATAAGGGAAATACACATCAAACCACAATGAGATCACCTCACTCCAATAAGAATTTCCATTATCAAAATGGCAAAAGTTAGCAAATACTAGTGAGAATTTAGAACAAAGGGAATCTTTGTACACCATTGGTAGGAATGTAAGTTATTACAGCCATAATAAAAAAAACCAGTATGGAAGATCACCATAAAATCAAAAGTAGAACAACCAATGGTCCAGCAATATCACTACTGGTTACATATACCATGAAAATGAAATCATTGTCAAAGAGAAAACCATACTCCTGTGCTCACTGCAAACTATTCATAAGTATCAAGGAATCAGCCTATCAACTGATGAGTAGATAAAGAAAATGTAGCACTTGTACATAATGGAATACTACTCAGCCACATAAAAGAATGAAATTTTGGCATCTGTAAGACAGTGGATACCCCTGGAGAGCATTATGTTAAGTGAAATAAGTCAGGCACAGAAAGAAAAGTAGCACATGATCTCTCACAGGTGAAATTGAAAAATGATTGATCTCAGAGAAATTGAGTGCAGAACGATGGTGCTCAGAGGCTAGGAAGAAAGGAGAGCTGGGGAAATACTGAGCAGTGGCTATTCAGTTGCAGCTGGACAGAAGCAAGAAGCTCTGCGGTGCAATTGCATAGTAGAGTGAGTATAGATAAGTTATATACTTTGTATCTCTAAAAGCTAGAAGGGACACTGAATGCTTTTATAATGAAATAGCAGCAATTTGGGGAGCGAGCTGTGTTCAATCTAATTTCAACTTTGCACTACACATACATGTATCAACACACCACAATGCTCCATTAATAGGCATAATTTTGTTTCTAAATATCAGGTTTAAAAATGAATTTCAATTTTCAAAGAGAAAATTTGAATCCAGGTAATTGCATTATTGAATTCCAGTGCTAATCATTACATTCTACTACCTCCTTTTAAATCAAGACAATTTTCATTTCTTTTTGGGGGAGGGGGTACCAGGAAGTGAACTCAAGACCTTGTGCTTACCAGGCAGGTGCTATGCCACTGAGCTATCTCCCCAGGCTTCAGAACAATTTTCTAAAGCCTTCATGCCCTGCAGAGCACCACTGTCTGTGTGGCTGGCCCCAGACCTCAGGGAGTGGCCTACCTACATGCTTAAGGAAGATATGAAGAGTTTCTCACTCCCTGCCACTGTGCCAGGAATCGCTTCCAGATACTAGAGGGTTCATGGCCATCACTCCCTAACAAGCAGTTTAACACCAGGCCTGATTCTCCCCAGGTCACCTGGCTTTGTCTGTCTGCAGATTCCAGCCTCAGGAAGGTGTCCTTCTGTTCCTCAGCCAACCTACGCCAATTTCCCTAGAAGCACAGGCATTTGTCTTATGGGCCACAAAGGCAGAGCCAGTTCTTCTACTGTGTAGCAGGCTCTCCAGAGCTCCCTTCAAGCTAGCAGCTCAGGAAACTGGGGAGGAGATGGCCCATGCACAGCCGCTGTCCCCATTTGCTGACATTCATAGAGGATGATCTGGCCACCTGGATTCAAATTCTGCCTCTGCCTCTTGTTAGTTACATAATCTGTGTGGGATGCCTTCTGTGTGTCCCTGCACATCTCCTCTTCACACTCCTATGACCTGCTGTGTTCTGACAGCTAACCTGTAAGGGTGGCAAAGACAAAGGTCACGTCTTTTGGCCTTTGTTGGTTCACCCACTAGACGTCACTGGCCAAACATGAGTACGCAGGAAGAGGGAATGGCCAGGTTGTTCACCCCTCTCCCTTCTGTCAGGTTATTGGTGTTCTTCCTCTTGGGCCACAGTTCCTATATTCCAGCATCCACTGGGAGGTAGCAAACTACTCCTCACTGTTAATGGCTAAAACATTAATTATTTTATTGACCAGTCTACAATGTTGGCAGTGTTTTCTGAAACGACTCATCTTGGCTATGTGGTAAGTTGGCTTCCAAGATGGCTCAGCCGCGTGGGTAGCAAGGTGACTCTGACTGATGCCTGGGAGCTTGCTTGGGGCTGCTAACAGAAGCCAGTCTGTTCTACTCCCTCTGGGCTCCTCCTGGGGGCTGCTTGGGCTTCCTCTCAGTGTGGGAGTTGGGTTCCAAGAGCAGCCTATCTCTTAAGGCCTGGGGCTAGACAGCATCACCTCCTGCTCAACTCACAGAGATGCTCCCTCCCTGCTATGCCACAAAGCCCTCTCTGATTCAAGAGGGGAGAACTCAGACTCCCCTGTTTCAGTGAAGGGCTGTCACAGAAATTTGAACTGGCTCTAATGTGCCACACTGTATAAATGGCCCCCCTGCAGCCACTCTCTCCAAGTGCCAATGACTGCCCCCTCCTGCCCTGTTCTATTAGGCCTGGGGTGGAGAAGATCCGTGTTAATACTTGTCCAAAGGTACTATACTATCTGTGGTTTGATTTTCATAAAACCTTATTACACACATTTATAATAGGCTCAATTAAACTCCCCTCAAGATAGCCAGTTGGGGCATACTCCAGTACTTCCTGGGACACCGCCAACATTTCTCAGCCAAGTTTCTGCTTGCCCTCACAGGAATATTCCATGAGACCACCCTCCTACAAACCTCTCCTTCCAACTCTCACCAGCCCCCAAATTTCCCACAATGTAATATCCACTCAACTTTATCTATCACCTTCCTTCTGGCCCTGGGAACACCTCTGCTCAGTGCAACTGGTTAAGTTATCAAAATAACTCTCGGTGCCATGCCTCCGGGGTGCTCACAGCTTCACACTTGGCTCACCCAGAGAATGTTTATGTTGTCTTGGAGAAATTTCTCAAGAATCCAAATCTTGACCCAAGAAGAAACTCCTAAAGCTAAGGATCAAAATAGGTGAATAAGAGAGTAGTTTTTGTCAAGTTAGACTTCCAAATCTCTTTCAAACTAATAGGTCTTTCTGCACTCAGCCTCCACCAAGACTTTTACCTTAACTTTGGCTCCCCACAGAGAGCTTGAAGATACTTTTTCTTATTTGGCCTTTTTCCCTTATGACCTTCATGCTTTCAGTGGGGGAACTATAACCAAGAAATTCAGGGCCACAACACAAGGGCATCTTAACTGCCCCAGTGCCTTATTTCATCAAAGCCCAATCCATTTCCAGCAAGTAAAGAGGAACAAAGGTAGCATTTTATTGATTCTTAACAGAACTCTGATCATTAGAGCACCTGTCACACACCTCACCAGCAGAGCTCGGAAAAGCAGCACTCAACTACCACCGAGGCCATAACTTCTACATTGCCAAGAACTTCTTTTCATTAATTTACCCAAGAAATATTTAGTTGAACATCTACTGTATGTCATGGGTCCTGGACTAAGCACAGTGAAAAAGCTGATTTGCAAAACAGAGAGTTATCCATCTAAAACTGAACAAGTAAACGTGAAATTACATACTGTGATACAAGTTACCTGGTATTTTGATTGTGCATAAGGGAAGGAACTGTCATAATCTCACATCAAGGATAGATACTTGTCACCATTAAATCTCACTGACATCCCTGCCTTCTACCTAGCTCAGTTGTGCCCTAGGATAACCAAGAACAGCAGGACATATTAGCCCCTGTTGCTTGCAGTCATCAGTATTTGATGGCTGGGGACGTGCACCTATAGCAACCTTAATAACCTCCTCAGCCACCCCACCTGCCATGCCAGGTATCAGGAGCTCTGGGTCACCACCCCTACAGGTAGAAAGGGGCTGAGCTGGGTCTTTGTTAGAAGGTTTCTTCTAAAGCGGCAGTCCCCAACATTTTTGGCACCTGTGATCAATTTTGTGGGAGACAATTTCTCCCTAAAGGGAAAGGGGTTTCAACATGATTCAAAAGAGCAGCACGTGACCCAGATCCCTCAGAGCATGCACAGCTCACAGCAGGGTGTACACTCCTCTGAGAGTCTCATGCTACCACTGATCTGACAGGAGGCAGAACTTAGGCAGCAACTGAACAATGGGAAGCAGAAGATACTCCATGGACTCAGCTGTTACCTCCTACTGTGTAGCCTGGTTCCTAACAGGACTCTGGTTCTGTTCTATCAGAGGTGTCGGTCAGTGGCCCAAGGTCCCAGAAACCCTGCTCCGCCACGCCTCCTGTTACCAAGCCCAGCCATCCAGGCACTCTGCACCAAGGAGTCTCCACAAATCCTGGGCTGCTTCCCAGTGAAGTGCCGGAGCCTCCCAGGCTGGGCCAGTAACAGTGCTGGCCCCACTGAGCAGGTACCATACCACAAGTTGCTAGAGATGTCAGTGGAGTATCTGGCTCAGATGTTCTTCTGCTCAAGTTCTTAACAAGCTGGATTTCACACCTTCCCTCTGCCCATGTGCTACAGACATCATTGAATTTTCTGTCACCATGTTCCTGGGCATTATCTTGACATTTGCTCTTAATTGTTTCTCCCAAATGCTAGGCCTGCCCTTCAGCAGCCATGTGCATTGGGATGACATTCTGAAACAGCCTTAGCTTCTTCATTAACAACAACAACAAAAGGATAATGATTTCCACTTTCCAAGAACAAATAATATAAATAAGACAAGAGCAACTCTTTGTATCTGATAAGGTACTTTCATTACTTTTTAATTTTTATTTTTTATTAGTACATGTTTGCAGTGTATAATGGTCACCTTCCTCTTGGAGAGCTGGTGCATGTGGTAACACATCTTAGTTCCCTTTCCATCCCCTTCCTCTCCAATCTCCTCCTGCCTCCATCTCTTGGTCCCCTTCCCATTCACAAAACAGCTATCTCCCTACTTCCTGTTATCTACCTTTCACTTGCTCTTTCTTTGTGAAAATAAGACATTCTACCAACAAAAGACTCAAATTTATTCTGTTTTACAGCTGAATAATAATCCATTGTATAAAAATACCACATCTTCTTTATCCATTCTTCAGTTGACAGGCGTCTGGGTTGTTTCTAGGATTTAGCTATGACAAATTATACTGCTATAAACATGGGTGCACCTGTATCGCTGTGGTATGAGGTTTTCAGTTCTTCTGGAAAAATACTCAGGAGGGGAATAGCTGACTTGAATGGGATCTCCAACTAGAGAACATATTCTTAAATGAAACAAATCAGACTTGCATGTGCAAACATTGTATTGTCTCCTTAGTGTGAGAACCTGAAAGAGAAAAATGGAATCTGAAGGGTATATTATATGCTGGGAAAATGGAATAAAGTTATTCAAAAGGGAAAAGTTACTGAGTTGATGAGAAGGACAGGAATGGGAGTGAGGAAAAGAGATTCTATGTGTGTAAGCAAGATGGTTTGGACAACTGTACTGTGAATTTCTGCCGGTCTATGGAAAGGAGCAGATAATAGTTTTGTCTCCTTTTCTCAGTTGTTTGTATATTTTATCTTCTTAATTTCTTATACATTTCTTTTTTCTTCCAATTGTACAGGCATATATCTGGTAATATGAATAATTGGTTGGAAGAAAATATTATGTAATTACAACAAATACTGTAAAACTCACATTACTTTGTTAAGTGAAATTCTGTGTCACTTCTAATTTTTGTTTTAACTCTAATTTAAAAAATAAATTTAATTTTTTGCCTTAATTCTCTTTAAAAAATAAAAACAAATAAATAAAATAAGACTTTTTTCCCAGGAGAGAAGAGCTGCATCCTGAACACTTTCAAAGGTGAGGAGCCAAATCTACGTTGTATGAAGTGTAGGGACTGAGCTCCCCTTTTGAGCAATGAGATCTGAGGGGCAGGGGTAGATCTAATAAGTGCCTGGTTCAGTCACCAGGAGGTCAGTGAGCATCCTGGAAAGACTTCCCTAGAGAGATGTCTTAGTGCTTCTAAACACTGCCCTGAACAGACTCAAGCCAATGATTCCATTTCTTGCTCCCAGATTCAGTGAAGCAACAAGGTCTGACAGAGATGTGACACACTCTTGGAAAGAGCTAGCTGTGTCTCCCAGCTGCTGCGTCACCTGGGAAAGGTTCTGATGTTATCAGCAGCACCACCAAATGTATCTGGAAGAACCCTCCAAGCAGAGTCAAGACTTGAGCAGATTTCCTGGGCCTGGCTTGGACAGAGGCTGTCAGACAAGCAGCACATAAGGTTCACACAGCAGTCTCCAGAGAGTCTGAATAAATGGATGTGGTCCCACATGCCCAGAGGAAAAGGCTGCCTGTCCTTGGGGGACCTTGCTGGCAGCAGAGGCTTTGTCAGCTCAGGGACTTTCATCACACTCAGAAGATTCTACATCTGAAAGGAGTGGGAAAAAAAGGAATCACAGGAGACTTACTGGGTAGCACATGCCTGAGCAGCTGTGATACAAAAGGGCCTTTCTCTTATACTCAAGAGACTGTCAATAATAGTGATAATGAGAGTTGTTAATGTGTCACATGAGTCACTTAACTTAGTCCTTGCAACCATTTTATAAAGTACTGCTCTGTCTTCCAAATAAGGAAACTGAGGCACAAAGATGACAAAAGACAAGCTCTAAGTCATAGCAGCCAGCAAGTAGGAAAGTTGTGGCTCTTAACTGTGGTAAGAAATGTGGCATCTTAGAATTGGAACCCCTTTGAGATAGGGGCTTCTAGGTTACAGTATGAGGAACAGAAAGGAACTTGAAGGTAGCCCAGGCATTCACTGCAGGACTCTTGATCTGCTTGTTTCTTAAGGGCTGGGAGAGTAGATATATCTGAGTCCTCAATGAAAAATGAAAGGCCTCTTTCCCGTGAGCACTTGACACATACTGTAAGTTGTCTCAGACAGAATTAGATGATTTTTCTTTCTACCCTATCTTCTTACTTAAGACCAGTGCTGGGCAGGCTTTACATGTGGCCTGTGAGTCATACACAGCCCTGAGCTGAGGAGGACCCCATGCTTGATATACTGTCCAGTTGTCATCTGAAATTCTTAAGGTTTTCACAAGGGATCTTACATTTTTTATCTTATATTAGGCCCCACCAATTAACTAGGCAGGCTTGGGTGGAGCTTTAGGATTACAGCAGGAGAGGCAGCCAGTGAACCATGGGAGCACATGACTTGTGGCCACTGCCCGGGGGCAGCACACTAAGGGTGAGAACACAGCACATTTGGGAGCCCTGAGAACATCTGAAACTCCTTTAACAATTGAGTTCCATTCCTGTGACTTGGTTGTTAAGTTAATTGATTACTAAATGAGGAACTATATATAGTATGTACATTAAATATTCAGAACAAAGAAATGGTCAAAGGAAACTCCAAGTTGATGACTTTGCTTTTATTTGCATAATGCTTACATGCAGTACTGTAATGTATAACAGAACATAAAACTATAGTACTGTACTATGCAGTACAATCAGCAAAAATTACAGTCATGTATAAACAAGGTGAACTGTACCGAAAAAAGACATTGAGGCTCTATAAACAAGAAGTATAGAACTGCAAATAAAAAAAAAAAGATAGGTCGTAAGTCAGAGCCACACAGCCATGGATCATAAGTTTGAGTAGTGAATAAATAGGTTGGTCATTAAATGAGGAATAACTGTCCACATTTTATAAAGGAGAAGAAAGGAAGGAGTTCAGAGGCTCAAGGCACAAAGAAATGGATCTTGAAGGAGATGGAGATGTTAATTGCTCTGATTCGACTATCACACTTTGTATAGCTACGTACTCATAACCTCTGAATATGTGCAGTATTACATGTCATTTTTTAATTTAAAATTTTTTTCCATAATTTTATTGAGAAACAAATAGCAATGAGACAGTTTCAAATCAAA
>NDGN011368662.1:1371-18480 GCA_002564285.1 Tympanoctomys barrerae | reverse complement strand
TGAACTCAGGCCCTTGTGCTTGCCAGGGAAGCACATAGTCCACTGAGCCATCTCCCCAGCCCCTACCTTTCAATTTTTTATAGTGAATATTTTTCTTTATTGGTCTTTTTTCAATTATGAAGTTTTTCAAAGGCACGTTCCAGGATTTATACATGATTTCTCACAGAGGACATCCCCATAGACAGCCCCTGAAATGTGACGAGACCTGCACTAAAGCCAATTCTCAGGAAAGACATTTGGTATTCCTACCCTGCAACATGACATTCTGTACATGTGCTTTTCTCTCCTAAACACTGAAAATTTTTAACGTATTTCTTATTAAAAGTAATGTTACTTGTTCATATTTCTGGTTGTCTTGATGACCAAAATCCAATTTATATATGCTCCAAATTGGTACTGCTTTTGATTTTCTATTTTATATCTGGCCTCATAAATATTAGCAGTAATTCTAAAATATGGATTTCTAGAATCATTTAGCAATTTTGTCTCCATTTGATATTTTTATTCCATTTCCACTTTATTCAGAATTTCTAAAACTAAGAATGATGAAGAAGGAACCCTTATCTTTTTAAAATGCAATGTTTCTAGTATACCACTGTAGATCTAAAATTGATTTTAAGCACATAAGCTCAGTTCCAGATGGCTTAAATCCTTAATATAACTATGGAGAAGCTAGAAGTATATAAAATAGAATATTTATCAAAAGGTATAACATAAATAAATTTAAAGCTTACAATGTCCTCTTAGGAGGTAAAAGAGACTGTTTAGAGAAAATATTTGTGGCAAATATGACAAGGATGGCTGGACCTTGTGAAAAGAATGCCAAGACCTAAGCAGATGGATATACATACAACACTAAAGACAATGTCATGAACAAAATCGTCAAGAAACCTGGAAAATTGTTCACCTTGGTCCTAAACAATGAAATGGGGGTGGTGGTGGTGCTTGCAGGTTGGCTCAGTTGTTTAAAGCGCCTGCTTGGGCAAACTCAGTCAGGCTCAGGGGACCGCGGTTCAATCCCCAGCTTCACATGCTGCACCAGACACACCCCTAAGGCAGCCTGAGCCAGCCAAAATAAAACAATGGAATAAAAATAAAAACAAGGTGTTACTTCTTTTGGTTCAACAAGTTACTAAGTGGTGGAGACTTCTTGTAGAGCAGAGTAACTACAAGTAATGATAATGGGTTATATATTTGACAATTACAAAAAGAATACAGCCTAAATGTTCTTATCACAAAGATATCCTTGGTCTATGAGTTAATGGACATGTTAATTGGCTTGAATCAATCATTTTGCCATGTACAGGTATATCAAGCATCATGATATATACTGTATAACATTTTAATTTGTCAATTACAAATTTCATAAAGCTGGGAGAAATAATGGCAAGAGAGGGAAATAGTCAAGATCCAAAAAAATATACCACACTGGTATATCCAAAAAATTATTTTGGGAAAAAAAAATTAATAGGTACTGGTAAAATGAATAAAACCCAATAAAGTTGATTCACATTACTTACACAGGTACACCCATTTGTTAAATCTCATGAAACTCTACACTTAAAATGAGTACACTTTGTTGGACTTGATATATATCTCAATAAAGTGGATTTAAAAAGTAAACACAGATTGATCAAAGAGTCCTATCTGCTTAGCCTCTGTAACTGCACTTGTAGGAGTAAAGTCTATGGAAATGATCAGAAATGAGAACAAGGATTTAAACAAGTTTCAAAACTGTGTAGTCACTGGAAAGTTGTGCAGTCGTAAATCAAGGTCTCTACAGGGGATTTTTATTTAATGATCTACACAATCATTAAAAAGCAATTTTGTAGGCTGGGGAGTATAGCTCAGGGGTAATGTTTATCTAGCTTTCTTGAGGGCCCTATATCCAATCTCAGCATCATTAAAAAAAGAAAAAAAGATGAATAATAATAGTCAAATTGTGTAGAATATTTTGTTGACCAGGAAAAAGTCTTATGACGATCCTTATATGGAAAGAACAAAATACAAAACTAGAACTTCCGATTGTGTATATTTTGAAATATACCCCTATGTTTATGGTAGTTATCTCGGGGGGTGGAATTACAGATCTTTTATTTTTTACTCTTTCCAATATGATTCAAAACATGTACATAACTACACATTAGAAAAGCATGGACTACAGTATATAGTGATATTGTAGGGAGAATGCTTTACTATATTTAATTCATTTGCTGGGTTTGAAACAGAGTGGTCCTATCATCAGTGGGAACCTGGGGTGATCCTAGATCCAGGAAGGATGGTTACCACAAACTCACTCTTTTTGCGGCACTAGAGAATGAAAGTGACACTCCAGCTCCCTGATCTCTACCCGGGTCTGAATCATAAAGTTCTTCACATTTTCTTAATAAGGCACTATGGAGTTCACCTCCAGCTAGCTCCCTGGCCTCTCCTGCCAGCCCACAGGCTTTCAGTAATTCATAGGACAGAGGGACTCTCAGCCCTGGCATCCCCTGTGGCTGGGAGTTGCAGTTCTCAGGGCCTGGAACGCACTGTCCCTGCTTTAGTTGACACTTCATCCTTCAAAGCCCAACTCAGTGGTTGGTCACCTCTCTGAGAAAGCTTACTTGGCTGCCCCAATCAAATTACATCCCTGGCCACACCTGTCACAACACCTTGTATTTTTCTCATCTGCCAAGTTGTCTTAGTTACTTTTGTCTCACTGCTGAGACAAAATACAGATGCTCAAGTTTAGAAAAGGAAAAGATTTATTAGCTCATAATTGGTAGAGGTTTCAGTCCATCATTTGCTGGCTCCAAGGCAGGGAGGCACTGCACAGTGGAGCATATTTCATGGTGGGCGGCAAAGCAACAAGGGGGCCTTCACAGCGTCTTTCTGCCCTTTTATCTGACCCAGGCTGCCACGATTAGTGCCAAAGCAATCAGTGGATGGATTTAGTAATCACCTACCCTTAATCTTAGCATTGTGCCCTGAATCCATCACACACTGTAGATTCAGCCACCTATGACCGCATGAGGCTTTGGGGAACATCTAGACACAAGCCATAGCACATGTCACCAGTCTGCTCGTGAGCTTGTGTGGCCATCTCCCTAACATCCACTTCTTACCCTTCAGTAAACAGGGCAGCAACCACAGGGCCTGGCTTTGTGCACAACCCCTCATCATATATTGCATGTTCCCAACTGTGTGTCTAGATATTCAGTAAAGATGTTTGCAATGAATGAGTATTTCATCCTTAGTAAAACAAAAGGAGCCAAAACTAAATAAAATAAAATAAAATGAATCAAAAGGAGCCCACCTACATTTCACTTCCTAATGCTTACAGTAGGCCCTGATTCTGAAATCCTCTGCTCAAGCCTCTGAGTCTGATCACCTGCAAGTCCCAGAATCTGCCCCCACTACACCTCTCTGATTAGCATATTAACAAGAATTATCCCTAATCCCCAGAGGCTCACTGGGGTAACCCAGGCCCTGGGTATTTGACAGCTGAAGAGAAAGAAAGGAAATCCTGATGAGTCACTGATGATGATCACTACTTTAAATTTTTTCCCCAAACTAGTCCATCTCTCTTGTCAGTGCTGTAACTGGGGTGGAATGTATCAGGCAAGGGAAAATTTACTCAAAGATTACCTCCCTCCTAGGTCTCTACAGGTGAGGAGGTGTAATTTTAGAATAATGAACACTTCCCAGGGACCAGGCAGTGTTTTAAATTCTCACACCCACCCTGTAATAATGTACATACGATTACAGTTCCATTTCACAGATGAGAAAAATTGAGGCACAATGGAATACAGTAACTTGCTCAAGGTCACAAAGTTCCTGCCACTTTGCTGTTAACTATTATATACACTGCCTCTCATATTTGAAAAAGCAATTGTTGCAAAAAGAAACATTTATGACACGCATGTAACAGCTGCAAAACAGGGCTTCTTCACTAGCAGAGGCAGGGTTGGAAAAGGTGGAGGTTGGCATCCTTATGGGTCACATGGCCCAGGCCGCCTTCTGGGGCTGAAACTCAAGAGCGGTGATGCTTGTGGAATGAACACGGACAGGTTCCCCTCCCCCAAGAACAACATCACTATTCTGCCAGGAGCTTCAGCTCCCTGCCCAGAGCTGCGGTTTGCAGCAGGAAGCAAGCATGGGCATCAATTATCAGGAATTCTTTTCCAACAAGGACCCCCAACTCCATGCCTCACGTTAACACCAGGTAGAGTGATACACACAATTTACCAAGTCTCACGAGCTCCCAGCACTCTAAGCAAACCCATTGTGATCCTGAAGACAATAATATCCAATCCATGCCAACACACTGTAGGGGATTTATTGTTCTGTAAACAAAATAACAGCTGGGTGTGGTGACGCACGACTGTGATCCCAGTACTCAGGAGGCTGAGGTAGGAGGTTCGCTGCCAGTCTGAAGAGAACCTGGGCTACAAAGTGAGTTCAAGACCAGCCTGAACTTCATAGCAAGACCCTGTCTCCAAAAGAAAAAAGTTTGACAGCTCCAACATAAGACCTGTCCCACGGGTTTTCAGCAACCACTAGGCTTAAAATAAAATCCAGTCTTTACTATGTTGGGTTCGGCAGCACATGTACTAAAAATCCAGCCTTGACCACTGCCCACAGGCTGTACCTGATCTCCAGACTCTTGTCTACCTCCTGACTTGCAGCGACATTGGTTTTCTGTCCGTTTGGCCTATTGCCGGGTCCCTCTGCCTGGATTATTCCTAGATTTTGGCTCTGCTGAGCTCCAGTCAACATTCAAAACGCAAGCATCACCTCCTTCCCCGAGAGCTCCCTCCACAAACTCCCCCCACTTCTAACCCTTCTGCCTGGAAGCTGAACTACGCCTGGAGTTCAGAGTTCTGGCACAGAAGCCTTTACAGCACAAATGCTGAATACATAATCTGTCAGCTGTCTCCGCGTCTGCTCAAAATACCCAGGGGAAATTAATTGATTAAATACCCCAAACGGTGGCATAACGCATCCCTTCAAAACAAAAACGGGATCCCGGGGCTGCCGTGGTAAATGGCCATCTCCGGAGGACGCCTAGAACACCCTTTCCCGGCGGAGCACACACTTTCAGGGAAGCGAAACCCGAAGGGCGCGCGGCGCGCTGCCTACCTTGAACTCGGCGGAAAGTTGGGGCGTGTACTCGCGGGTCCAGAGCGCGCGCACCAGCGCCGCCAGCTGCTCGGTGACCTCGGCTCGGCCCGGCGCCGCCCGGTAGCGGCCGAGCGCCAGGAACTCGGCCAGCAGATCGGTGTTGCTGAGACACTGCACCACGGCGTTCATGAAGCAGGTGTTACCGTGGTTCTTCAAGCCCTGGGCGCCGGGCGGCCGCGCCCCGTCGCCCGCGGGGAGCTGGTGCTGGGGTGCGGGGGATCGCTCCACCCCCGGGCTCCCGGGGACCGCTGGAGTCGGGCCCGGGGTGCAGGCAAAGCCACCCTCGCCGTCGCCATCACAGTGTCCCGGCTGGAGCTGGGCATGAGGCTGGGACCGGGGCGGCGAGTCCCCCGGGCGGGAGCGGCTGCCCAGCGCCAGCAGGAAGCGGTGAAGCAGGCGGCGCAGGGAGCGGCGGCGGCGGGGCCGGGACGCGGGCCGCCCCTCTCCGGCCGCGTCCCCCGAGCCTGGCTCCATGGCTCCCACCGGCGCTACTCCCACAGCGCAGCCCCCGCGCCTGGTACTAGGGCGAGCGCAGCTCCCCAGGCCCTTCCAGCCTCGGAAGGCGCCAGGGCCCGGCTACCTGCGGACCAGGTGTGCGGGGCCGGACAAGGGCGGAGCCGAGGGCGGAGCCGCCCCGCCCCGCGCGGGAACCCTCCACGTCTCAGCCTGGGGGGCAGTGCCCGGCAGCCCCTGCCCGCACTGAACCCACCCTGCGGCCCGGGAACCCGATAAAAGCCCCAGGAGCCGTCGGGTTGCGTTCCCCACCCTGCCTCGCTTCTTGTAAATCAATGGGCCTGGATTTTGCCTCTGTTCCTGTTCCCCGCCCATCCTTCCAGCTGTGGAAACGATAGGAACGGAACCTTCGAAGGCGCCTAGGAAATTGCAAAACCTGGCTTTTGCCAAGTTTCTCGTGATTACGCCTAGAAGGAGACGGAGAAAAGGGATAGGGTCTCCCAAGGGCAAGGCAGGTCCGGGAAGCGCGTGCCAGGAGCTGCGGAGCGTGGGGAGCGCTGTGTGGTCGCGGACTGCTCAGCCGGTCAGGTGGGCGCGGACAGGGGGCGCCACCGCCCCGGGAGTTGCTGAGCGCGGCGTGCAGGGCTGTGAAAAAACACCTGGAACTGAGCGTTTGTGTGTGTGTGTGTGTGTGTGTGTGTGTGTGTGTGTGTGTGTGTAACTACAGCCGAGGTTAGAATCGGTCTCCAAAAACTTACAAGACTTAATCATCTTCATTTTAAGTGGAAAAATGGGCTCAGTTTCCCACCGCGTAGAGGCCTCCAGCCAGTACGCAGAGAAACCGGAACTCGGTCTGCGCTCTCCGCCTAGCTCCGGCCTCCTCCGAGCTCTGTACTCGCTCAGCAGGAAGTTTTCCAGCTCCCCGGCGCGCCCCCTAAGCGGTGGTCGGTGCACTCCTCGATGCAAAATCCTCTCTGAGTTGTTGCCCAATCAGAGCTGGTTCGGCCCCGCCCCGCCCTTGATTCCTCGGGCAACCCCCGGGGGCCTCTACTGCCTTTATTCCACAACTGTCAGGTTTATAATTAACCAAACAAGGTCTTGCAAAATGAATTTCTCTTCAGTTTCTCTCTCAGGAAGAGATAGGCAGGATGTGGAATTACCTCAGCACCCTGAAATGTGACTTGATTTAATAAATAAGTGATCATCGCTTATTAAGTATCCTCGTTGATCTTTCAAGTCGGGTCACAGCAATTCTCTGACTCCATGAGAATAGCATTAGCTAAAGAATATGCCTAGAACATAAGAATGTTCTGTGGCCTGAAGACAAGCATTTTTGAAAATACTATCATCTACATTCCCTGGGAAAAGGTTCCTTGTTGAACGATTGGTACGAAAGATCCATCTCCTCATCTAGTGGTAAGCGTTGGAGAAAGAATTTATCACCAGCTCTAGCATCTCTGTAATTTCATCTTTGAGAATCTCAAGGTCCCACAACATGTGGTTTCTCTGCAAAAGCACGCGAATTAAACCCTCTGTGTTAGGAATTATAATTTCATAACAAATTCACTTCATTTTCACAATACCTTTTTTAGAAAGTTTTTTGGGGGGGGCGGGTCGTTTGTTTTCTTTTTGAGACAAGGTCTCAATGCATAGCCCAGGCTGGCCTTGAATTCACAGCAATCCTGAAAGGAAGTTGCTCTCCACAAAAGAGAAAACTAGGGCTGAGAAATTTTTTTAGAAGCTTGCCAGAGGTTTGGGTTCAAACCTCTTGCTCTGAGTATGGCTTGACCAGGGAAAACATGATTCAGAAGGGAATTTCACTTTGCTTCATTTTTGGAGGATAGCAATGCTATACCTATGGACATATGCAAAAAGTCTGTGGGTTTCACAGTTACAGAAGAGAAATTATGGGGCAGGGGATATAGCTGAGCGCCATAAGCACCTGCCTGGCAAGCACAAAAAGTCCCTAGTTCAATCCCCAATACCAAAAAAAAAAAAAAAAAGATTCTGACAGTAAGATTATGATTGGGAATTTATTCATAATAAAAAAACTTTAAATTACAATCTGGACAAATTATTCTTGAGCATATTTCAATTTTAAAGTATAGATTTAGAAAAAATTGTTCTTTTTATTAAGGTACAGTTTAAGAAAACAAGATGTGTTCTAGAAAGGAGAAATCTAAAGATAAAACGTTTTGACCAAAGAGCCAAAAGTGAGAGGTGAGACATGAAGGCTAGCGTTGGAATATCCAAACTCAGTCCGCAGAACTGCACACAGCACAGTTGAGGTCCCGGCAGCTTCAAGAGGCATGGGGGTACTTCCATCGGAGAATAGCCCCATCGGCACTTACGCTCATGATGTACTTATTTCCTGGACTTATCCGGACACGAGTGATGTTACCGCTGTGCCCCATCCCAACATGAGTCACCTCACCCTTGTTGTAATCCCAGACTTTGACCAGATGGTCATTTCCACCTGAAATACATAGTTACATGGCACTGTAGAACAGAAAACAGCTCTGGTTCCAAATTATCAGATCATTTTCAACACATTTCCACATACTAACTTAAAGAACTATCTATATACATGTAATGCATCTGCTTGATTATGAAAAAAAAAAATCTACATGTTGTAGTAAATTTGGAGGGTGAGCCTATCCAAAGAGGTTAAATTACCCTTCATCCTACCAGCTAACAGCTTTTTGGTTCAGTTCTTTGAAGTGTTTTCTCCAGAGGTGTTCTGGTATACACCTATATCTGGATATGTGATTGAGATCACACTGTTCAGTTCTTCTTGCTCCCAGTCAGTGTGTTGGTGAGACTTTAATTCACTGATGTTTCAGTTGGTGTGTTGTATGGTAAATGTCTCCTGCATACTGGTTAATTCATTTATTTGGGAAGAGGGCCCCATATCATTTAACCATGAAAAGAAATGAAAGAGACTGCTTGGGCTGGGCATGGTGGCCCACACATGAAATCTCAGCACTCTGGGAAGCAGAGGGTGAAGGGTATCAAGCTGAGCCCAACTGGGCAACTTGGTGACTTAACAAAATCCTGGGTCAAAATTAAAAGAAAGAAAGAAAGAAAATGAGAGAGAGAGAGAGAGAGAGAGAGAGAGAGAAGAGGGCTTCAAATTTAGCTCATTGAGAAGGCCCTGGGTTTGATTCCTAGTACTGAAGAAAAAAAAATAGTATATAGGACTTTAATAGAAAGCTAACTGGACAGCCTAGGACAGTGGTGGTGAGCCAATGGCATGCATGCCATCATGGGTTGTTTTTATCATTGAAAGTTCTAAAAGGTTCTCCATCACTGGCCTAAAACATTTAAAGGCCCATTTCTATCATTAATGCCCACAACAAAACAGCATAAGGTTACCTTCTGTCTGTGACCCTATGTTACCCTATGTCTTCTCTTTGAAATGTGACTTTTAGATTGCTCTACATTGGCTGTCCTGCTGAGATTTGCATCCCCCCTTGACATCCTTTGCTAGCTTTTCCAACAGCCTCCCACTAAATAATCCACAAATAATTTTTTTTTTGCATCCCAGGACTAACCTGTGACAAAGTATGCTCCATCCTTTGTAATATCCATACCGTTTATTGAGCCAGATAAGGCACCTTCCAACTCTCGGATAACTGTCCCATCAAATACTTCCCAGTAAGCAATCTGGAATACAGGAAGGAAGCATTAGGCAGGATTCAGCTCAGTGGAATCATCCATGCACATGCTAACAAAAGATGGTTCTACTTTATATAGAAGGCAGCAAAAATACATCATGGGATGGTATTGGCTGAAATTATAAATAGGCTACAGCAGGGGGTGGAGAACCCTTTCTAATATTTTTAGTATTGGTCTTTAAATTTGCATACTATTTAAAGAGATGTTGATATGCTGATAAACCTGGATAGGGACAGAAAGAGCTTTTGATAAGACTAAGCAGATTGAGTCTATAGCAAGATGTAAAATAAACAAGAGAACAGCCTCTGCTTCAGCGCTTAGAGGACAGTAAAGCTACAAGCCTGTGGGAGAAAAAGTTCCTTCTTCCTCATGTGGGTTGAGGGGCTGGGAAAGATCACTGCTGAGAGTTCTGTCACCTTCCACAGTCACCCACCCCACTCCAGCTGGACTCTCCCTCTCTTTAGAACCACCCTTATATCCAACTTCCCCTTCAGCCCCAAAGCAATAAGATATTCCACAGGGTGGGGTTGAAGGACCAAGTGATATCATTAGTACCTCCACGGGAAGGGAACTAGGTGGGAGGGATAGGCAGGTTTGGGGGTTGGGGGGACAGTTTTCTCTGAAGATAGTCATAGCCATGTATGGGTATCAGCCAGAAGGATATGTTCCAGGGTCCTCCAAGGCTGTAAAAAATGCATGAATTCTCAACACCCTCTCACTTTTTTTTTTTTTTTTAAACAGGGCCTCTCTATGTACTTCAGGCTATCTTTGAACTTACTATGGAGCCTAGGCTAGCCTCAAATTCATGGCAATCCTCTTGCCTCAGCCTTCCCAGTGCTGGGATTACAGGCATGCACCGCCATGCCTGGCATTCTGTATATTTGAAATAATCTTTCAGGGCTAGAAAGATAGCTTGACGATCTAAGTGCCTGCCCGGCAAATGCAAGGACCCAGGTTCAATCCCTGGTACCACATGCTGTGCCGGCCTCAGAACCCTGGGTATGCCATGCTAGCCACCAAAACTGGGCATGGTGGTGAAAGTCTGTAATCTCAGCGCTGGGGAAGCTGAGACAGGAAGATTATTATGAGTCCAAGCTGCATAGTGAGACTCTGTACCAAATAAATAAAGACATAATTTTAAAAATCTTTTTAATGCAATTAAAATTAAAAAGAGGCTCTAGTTTACTTATAACACCTAATAGAATGTAAATGCTCCATTATAATATGTTATTTGGAGAATAGCAGAATAGAGAAAAGAAATCTGTACATGTTCACTAGAGGTGCAAAATTTTTCCCAGAATACTTCTGTCCTTCAGAGCTGATTTGAATGTGTAACTCTGGCACCCCCAGATAGGGAAGCCAACTATGCCTACCTTTCTATCTGTCCCACTAGTGATGATCTGGAACTCTTCGGGGTGATAACACACACACTGGAATAAGGTGTTGGCCAGGATCATCTGATTTCTCTTAAGACGCCTGAAAAGTAAGATTCAAAAGTTATGAAAGTCAACTTTCTCTACCCTCGAAACTATTCCAATTGCACTCGGTACAAGCTTGGGTTTGGGGTGCTTTAACTTTCTCAGGCTTTTCATGTGGCTCCACACAACAGCACATGTAGCCTTCTGGGGTGGAGATGTAACTTAACAGTTGAGTACCTGTTTGCCTGTGTGTAGGAAGCCCTGGGCTCAATCCCCAGCACTGGGGAAAAGCATGACTTCTGATTGCTCTGCTCTACTTCCATATCCTCCTATGGTATCTGTCAGTAGTGGTCAGGTCATAGGGGCCCTTTCGAAAGACAGACTGCAGAATTCAGTGAGGATCCTTACTTTCCAGGTAGAAGGACATCCAGGCCGGCTCCCCAGGGGCTGACCCCACAGCCCATCTTCTGGTTCCTACACAATTATATTCATCTTCAAGGGCACCCTTGAAGGGAGCTTCCCTCAAGCTAAGGAGTGAACAGTGGGGAGGGATGGATGGGGTTAATTTTTAATAGATACTATCGGGCCCCACCTCTAGAAATTTGGACTGTGTGGATTAGGAGGAGGTCCAAAGATTTGCATTTGAACCCAGCACTTTATGTGCACTAGAGTTTGAGAGCACTCCTGCCTTAGATGCTTGACCAGGTTATATGATGTTCTTTATCCGAAATGCTTAGGACCAGAAGTATTTTGGATGTGGGAGATGTGGAAGTTTTTGGAACACTGCATAACCTTTGCCAGTTGAGCATCCCATTTTGGAGAATTTTGAATTTCAGATTTTTTAGATCAAGACCAAGAAATATGGAAGTGTCACTTCTCCTTCCATGATAGATGTGCTGGGCGTAACCATCTCAAAGGCCCAGTTCTTTTGGCAAAACAGACAGACAGACAGACAGACAGACAGACAGACAGACAGACAGACAGACAGACAAAAACCAATCTCATCTGGCAGGTTTTTCTCACTAGAAGTTTCCAAACATGACAGCTGAGCTGGGCATTTTTAAAGAGTTTGGTATAGATTAACCTAATATTCCAATATACAACAGAAAAACTATCAGGATTTGAGGCAGTCACAGACCATCCACGCAAATAAACATTCTGATGACACATTTTCCCAAAGCAAAGGCCAAGTGTAGACTTCTACAGTTACGGTGCTGGGGCAAAGATCCCCATTCTGAGATGAGCTCTAGGTGCCTGAGGATCAAAGTTGGAGACACACAGGTCTAGAAGACAGAAGCTTGCTTTGCTTTTGTCTCCTCCCACCCCCAGGACTGGACATTGAACCCAGGGGTACTGAGCTACATCCTCAGCTCTTTTTATTTTTATTTTGAGACCAGGTCTCACCAAGTTGCTCAGCCTAGCCTTGAACTTGCCATTTTCCTGCTTCAGCCTCCTGAGCCACTGGGATTACAGGTGTGCACCACCACACCTGGCTGCTTTCTGCTTTTTTAATGTAAAAAAAAAATGCTTCAGTTTTTATTTCAGTCCTCATTCTCTTCTCTCTCATCAAGGCTATTTTAAATTCTTTCACCCAATCTGCCTCCCTCTATCTATGTACTTACTCCTGTCTCTTTCTTGCAGTTATACAGAGGCATGCATCCCAGGAGGGCAGAGGGTGGAAGGAGGACTGGGAGGAGAAGGTGGAAGATAGGGTTTGATTCCCAAATAAAAATACATGGCAAAAATGCTTAGGTTAAAAATCCAAAATTCACCCTTGAAAATTCCTGGAGTTCCTCTCATGACAAGGCGCACATGCTCTGGTCTAGTTTGCTGGGCGGGGGAACACACTGGCCAGGGTGTGGTGTGCTCAGTGTAAGAGGTGCTGGGAATGTGGCCAGCTGAGGGCAAGGGCAAGGCTACGGCTCCTGGGTCCCATGTCACTGTGTTAACTGACCAGGGCAACTGCCCACACCCCTTATTTCTTAGGTCCCTTTCTAGAAGTCAGTGCAAGTTAAATCACACTTTCTGTATGTATCCCAAAAGCCACTTTCCTATCTGCCCAGAAATTTTACTCAACTCTTCCTCAAGACTGTCCCCTTTCTACTGGCATCTGTAAACCCCGGCCAGGCATGGAGAATGAATATCCACTCACTGTTGCTTTAACCTCTAGATTTCTACCTACCTTTAGAATCTCTACCATGTTCCTACAGTGCTGGCACACTCAGGTTTGCTAGGTGCCATGTACCCTCCCCCTCCCGGGTACCTACACCAGGTCCCAAATGATGCAGGTGCCGTCCGTGCTGGCTGTGACACACTCCTCGTTGTTCTCCTTTACCCGAATGCAGGACACAGAGGATTTGTGCTCCTTCAGGGCCTCCTCCAGCTTCTGGGTCTGGCAGCCTATCTGCCACACCCTCACCTGAGGGCCAAGAGCACAGGTTCTCTCTCAGTACAAACTTGGGAGCTTGAAAAGGATGGAATCAAAAAGGCCCCTGAAAACCTTTCCGTCCCTGCACTGTCTGACTTTCTTTTTTCTTGTACTAGGGAACAAACCCAGCACCTTCTCACTAAGCCATCTCTCTAGCATCCTTCATGTCCCCTGTTTAGGTTTTGAGACAGGCTCTCACGCAGTGGCTGAGTTGCCCAGGTGGAGCACAAACTTGCTAACATCCTGCCTCGGCCTCCTGGAATGCTGGGATTTCAGGTGTGTGCCTACGCAGCCTGTTTTTCAATTCCCTGTCCTTGTCTCAGTTGGCTGACCTGGGAATGATGTGTTGCAGGCCAAGAATATTCATGGCCACGATGCCATCTTTGGCCATGGAGCTTGAGAAATAGTATCAGTGGTCTACATCTACTTCTACTTCTGGGCTGAGAAATTTATCAGACATCTACTAGGAAAATCAATAGTACCATGGCCTCCACTAACCCGAGCGCAATAACTACTCATTTCTGCTGAGCATTGCTCTCAAATTTCTGGTGCCATCAGGGAATTTTTTAAGATACCCAGAGCCATATTTAAACTTTCACATCAGCCATTCAATTTTAAATTACTTAAAACCAATGGTACTCGACCCTATGGAACTCAGTACCCATTTTCTATCGCAAATATTTTCCACTATCCATTTATTCTCCCAAAATGAAATTCATAGGTAATACCTACACATGGAATTTTAAGCAGGCAATATGTGGCCCTAATTTTAATAATAAATAAAGGCCGGCCAAAGGACGTGGGAGATGGCTCAGTAGAATAAGCGCTTCCCTGGCAAGCACAAGGGTGTGAGTTCAATTCCCGGTTCCGCAAGAGAGAGAGAGAGAGAGAGAGATTAAGGCCAGCCAAATAGCTCAGTGAATTAAAGTGCTTACAAGCAGGTGCAGGGACCAGGGGTTTGATCCCCCACCTGTCGTTTGGCCCCGCCTCCAGGGCACACTGAGATGGCAATTGAGATTGGGCGTGATGGCCCGCGCCTGTAATTGCAGCACTTGGGAGGCTGTAAACAGGTGAATCACTACAAATCCGATCTAGTAGTGAGACCCTGAATACCCTATAGACCCTTCTCTAAAATACAGAAAAATAAATAAATAAAAGTTATTTATAGTTAGCATACTATGTCCTTTTGATACATAAGTGTGGGCTGGGGAGATAGCTTAGTAGAATAAGCTCCTGCCTGGCATGCTCAGGGTCCTGAGTTCAATCCCAGGACCAAAAANCTCTGGGGGCTGGGGAGATAGCTGTGCAGTCTAAGTGCCTGCCTGGCAAGCACAGGGACCCAGTTCGATCCCTGACACTACTCCCTGTGCTGGCTCCAGAACCCGGGGTGCACATGACACACCTGTAATCCCAGCACTGGGGAGGCTCTGAGACAGGAGGATCACTGAGTCTGAGCTGCCTAGCAATCCCTGTATCTAAATAAATAAATAATTTTTTAAAAATACATAAAGGTTCTGTTACAGGTACAACAGAAAACATAGTAGTAGAGTCAGATGTTTACACTGTCTTAGAATGCATGTTAGATTTTTAAAAAATAAAAGAAGCCAGACGTGGTGGTGCAAGCCCTGTAATCCCAGCGCTCAGGAGGCAGAAACTGTTCTGTACAATTAGTCCAGGACAGGGAAGGGACGTGATCCAACTGAACACTGGATTAAAAACTTGTGTTTGGATAACTAATAACAGACTAGAGTTACTTCACCTGGAAAGACAAAAATAACTTTAAATGAAATAAGGAACACATCATAAAATACTTTGTACACTGTCAAAGAAAATGACTCAGTATGAGGTTATCCCAAAGGAGCAGGCCATGTTTAGTTCCACAGTATCCAAATTCTTACAGCATTACCAGCATAAGGAAAACAAATTTCCTTCATGTTGTTTTTTTTTTTTTTTTCTGGTGCTAAGGATCAAGCGCAAAGCCTTGTGCCTGCTGAGTGTGTGCTCTGCTCTGCAGCTACACCCCAGCCAAATGTATCTGGAGATCCCCACTATGCATGGAAGCTTTAATCTTTAGCAAGGGTGATACTGTATTTAGAAAATAAGGTGTGAGCATCCACCAAGCAGCTTGGGATTACAAACGGGTCTGAGAAGGCCCTTGGATACGCCAGGCATTAACCTTTTAGTTGTGGAATTGTTGGGAGTTTAGGGTACACTTGGAGGAAGGGGACAAGGTGGTGGCATTGAAATATTGGCAAATGGGCACTCGGGGCAATGACCATTTATTGTAGAAAATGGAAGAGCCTGAGCATTTTAGCAACTGCTGCATTCCTTCCTGTGCGTAGCTGCTGACTGGCAGCTCTGGTCTGTAGTGTACTTCGAAAGACCTTGAAGTCTGTGTCTTAAGAAAGGAGAGACTTGCAATAGCCGAGCAGAGCAAAAAGGAAGAGAAGTTGATGTGGGACTGGGGAAAGAGGGCTGAGCAGGCAGAGGGTGCTTCTGTGTGCCGTAGTCCTAGAGACTGAACCCAGGACCTCATGCATGGTCAGAGCTCTCTCACTGAGCTACATACATCTCCAGCACTTTTTATTTTAAGACAAAGTTTCACTAACTCGCCCAGGGTAGCCTTGAACTCAGAATTCTTCTGCTTCAGTCTCCCCAGTAGCTGGAATACAGGGCTGGAATACACCCAGCTGAGCAATGTATTTGTAAAGTGTAATTTCCTCAGGTGGTTCTCACAAGCTTGAGCTTAGGTGACTAGATTGCACATAGTCCCTCCAAGGTATGAGACAGCAAGGGAGGATGCCGGGATGTCAGGACAGGCGTGGCTGAGGTGATGAAGGCTGCAGTAAAGCCAAAAGGTGGTGATGGGAGGGCAGCCATGTGCCGGGAGGGTGAGTGTGGAGACAGAGCTCATCAGATATGGAGGGACCCTGGCTGTTCAACACACAGAACAGCTTTTGGAGGCTTAGTAAAACAAAACAAAACAACAATAAAAAAAAAAAACACCCAAAGAGTGAACGATATCTCATTAATAGAAGTATTTTCTTCAGTTTAGACCTGAGGAAACCAAGCACGCAGAAGCTAAAGCGCATGCCCAGGTCTCATGAGTATAAGTTACAGAAGGGAAATCTGAGCCCAGGCATTCATCCCCTTTGCTGAAATTCTGCTAACAGGTCCCTCAGGTGTTCTATCTTTCTTCTATCTGACAAACCTTCCCATAAGAGATGAGAAAGAAAAGGAAAAGATAATGTCCTGTATAAACAAAGGGAGAGATTTAGGATTTTTTCTTTTTTAAAAAAAAGCTGGGGTACAGAGGAAGGGAAACTCCTCAATAAATTCCAAGGCATTTTAGGTGCCTTGGAATGATGGAAAGGTTGAATGCAGTGATTGTAAAATAATACCAAAACATCTAGTATGTTAAATACAGGCAGTTGATCCTATACATATTATCCACTTTAAAAGATAAAGACAATTTATCCAACAGTAGTTCTTGAAGGAAAAGAACAAGTATGTCAAAGCCCTGGCAGAACACCAACTTGGAATCATAGCTGAATTCCACATAGAGGCCTCTTACATCTGCATCTGAAATGTCTTTTCTGTGAACAAATGTACTTATGTGTCTATTTACATGATTGGAACTTTAATTCATGATGCATTTCATGGTTTCATCAAAATCTTAATTTGGCTCTGCCTGAAGCCTAGTAAAGGTACATATTTAAAAAATCAAATACTTGCCTGGCAAGCACAAGGGCCTGAGTTCAATCCCAGGTTCCGCAAAAATAAATAAAAATAAATAAATAATCAAAAATGGCTTATGAGTTAACTGCTCTCAAAGTTTCCTTTTTTAAAAAAACAAAAATCTCTGTTTTCTTTCTTTCTTTCTTTCAACGTATGTAGTACAGGGTCTACTGGGTCTCACTACGTAGATCAGACTCATAGTGATCCTCCTGTTTTCAGCTACCCAAG
>NDGN011368638.1:0-16140 GCA_002564285.1 Tympanoctomys barrerae | reverse complement strand
CTGAGAGAATGTTTTCTCTCCATATGACTCTCCTTAGGCACATTCAACATCATCGATCACTTTCCTCTTTGGCCCCATAATCTCCGTGATTAGAAAATTTGGGACACAACTGAGTTACATGATGTTACAGTACAGGTCCTCATATGTACCGAGTCTTAATTGATGTTGGAAGGCTGGGACCAAAATGTCAGCTTTCCTTGTGGCCCTCCTTTTTTTCTAAGTTTTGGTCTGCAAACTTAGGTTGTTAACCCTCCAGAAGAGAAGTTTATCATTATTACCATATAACCTAGGCTGCTAAGCTTAACCTCACTGTCTTCAGTTATTTCAGATTTATATGTTACACAAAATTTTGGATACTGTCATCATCTGTAACATTTTACATGTTACACAATATACACTTTTCTGCCATTTTCTCTTGTATTTTGCAGTTTTGGTGACAGATGTTACCTGGATTTTAGAGTCTAATTCCCAAGTGGTTTTTGCAAAGACCTG
This sequence comes from Tympanoctomys barrerae, assembly GCA_002564285.1. Taxonomy (NCBI): domain Eukaryota; kingdom Metazoa; phylum Chordata; class Mammalia; order Rodentia; family Octodontidae; genus Tympanoctomys; species Tympanoctomys barrerae. Next base: position 15,648 of record NDGN011368638.1, on the reverse strand, counting down.
CTAAACAGTCAAAATATTCCCAACCTGTGACCAATGTTTACATTAATGTCTCTATTCAGTTTCTAGGTCAGTAATAAAGTATAATTGTGGCCTCCTAACACAATAGGATTTGGGGTTTCTGATTTTGTAGAAAGAACATTGTTTTTGTGTTTTACTTTTACTTTCTCTAAAGTTCCAAGTGTACAAAGTTCCCTCGTTGCTCTATCTTGGCAAATGAGTTTTTGTTTTGTTTTCCCTATTGTATATTGTTTTTCTCAAGGATCCCATGCTTCAAGAATTCTGGTTTGTGCATTATCTTCACTCCAAAAATCTGTCACATCCCAAGACTTCAGTCCAATCACTGAATAACTTCTAAATGTAACTCTTTAACTATAGGACTGAAACACTAATACATTAAATAATAAGTTGATATACTTTTCACTCTGGGAGGCAGAGTGAAAAGTACTTTTTTGGCACCTTCACAGATTCTTTCCTTTGAATTCATGTGTGAATTATAAAAGGTTACATATTTCACTGGAGCAGAAAAATACATAATTTTTCTCATTACTTTTTCTTTAATAATCTTTTTCTTTTTAAATGTATTTAGTACAGGATCTACAGGGTCTCACTACACAGATTGGATTTGTAATGATCCTCCTGTTTTCAGCTTCCCAAGGGCTGGGATTACAGGTACATGCCACCACGCCCAGTCTTAATTACCCTCTCAACCTGCTCCGGGATCAAACCCAGGTCCCTGTGTCTACCTAAACAGGCACTTCAGTCTGCTAAGCTATCTGGCTAGCCTTCCTTTAATAATCTTGAGCAGAAAGATTAGATTAGATCCATTAACATTATTTTCAACAGTGGACTACAGGTATTAACTCTGAGGAGGGATTTCATATGGAACTAAAGAACAAAAATTTGGGGATATCATTTACCAAGTATTTTTCTTTCTTTCTTTCTTTTTTTTTTTTGTATCAGGGACTGAACTCAGGACCCTGTGCTTGTCAGGCAGACACTTATTCTACTGAGCTATCTCTTCGACCCTCATTTTTCAAATTAGATAAAAATATTCAAATACTTCTTTATTAATACCCTTATGATCAGAATGAAAAACTAGATTATCTATTTTTATTTATTTATATTCATATTAATTTGTACATATGGAATAAAAACCCATAGTTATTCATTATTAGCTTGTTGCTTGGTTGGCTATGTGCTTCTAAGTACATAAAGTGATGTGTATCCTGTGATTTCTTAGAATGTGACTTTTAAAAATGGAAAAATATACTGTCATATGAAAGAAATGGAAATCAATCTCAATTTTTTTCATTTTTTTAAAAACATCAAAACTCCCACATGGATTTATTCAGCAATGGTTGATTAAGGAGGATATGAAATTGGAATTATAAGGAAACAAACAGCACTTTCCCTTGAGTGGTTCACTTTCTATTTTGCTTTGAGACTGACAAAAGGATTTATGGCCCACAAGAGATTTAAGAGTCACTATTAGATTTTTTAAAATATTTAATTGACACATTATACTTTTGCTTCTTTATGTGGGAGATTCATGACTGGATTTTTGTTTCTTTTATTCTAAAGTCTTTTCAAATATTGCTCTAACAACTTACCCTATTATTTGAAGTACTTACATTTGCTCATATTGTATTTTACAAGAATGGAATATATGCATTTCTTTTAAAATTATTGAATTGCATGTTTCATATAAAGCTTTGGCTTTCACATACAAAAGATGATGTGACTATTTTTCTCTACCATAAGTACTGGACATCACTACCCTATCAACAAACTTGATCGAATTATTTGGTAGTATATGTCTGACAAATGATTAAATATAATTAATTCTGTGGTGTTTATAGGGTGCAAACTGGACTCATTAACATCATAATCAACCTCAAAATATGCTCAGTTGTGACTTCCTGCACACTTTATGGCGCACCCAGGAAGTTCCTGTGAATTACATCATTCTCAAAAGACCAAGAAAAGCAGGAATGATAAAATTATATGGACGCTAAGCAAGTATTTCCATATACCATACAATACCAAGACAACTACAAATCACATGTTGGCACAGGAAAGGGTGCTATTTGGATGATGAGGCATTTCAGTGGTTAGCTGTTCGTCTGCCTTCTCAGCATGATTCCATGTGAACTGCATGATTATGATTTAAACTCTTATCTGATGTGTTTTCAGAAACAGATAAAATTTCAAAAACATTGATACATGTTAGATACAAATTCATAGAAATCTTTATAAATGTTAACTTATTCTTACTATGTATTGCATTTATAATAATAAATTTATTATTTCTAATAAAGGAATTTGTTTAAAACAATACATTTTACAATGTTCCCGTAAGTTCAATCAACAGCATGGAGTCGTGCCCGGGCCTCAGGAGGAGCGGGAGCAGTTGGTCCCAGCCTGTGCCTTATCCATAAACTGCCTGTGTCCCAACTCCTGCTCCTGCCTTCCACACTGGAAATGGTCTGCTGCTTTTCTTCTGTGGGAGCCTCTGGGTCCCCTGGCGAGTCCACAGGTGACTTCACCCATCACCACCTTGAGAAACTCCATTTCTTCGGACTCAGGCCCACTGACTTCCCAGGGGCCAGAGATGAGGAACTTTTGGAAGCACATCACAAGCAATCAGGCCTTAAGCCCAACCCTCTCAGCTCCCTCTCTTGGGTCTTCAGCTGGTGTCAGCACTGGCCCAGCTGTATCTGAGCTGATGATCTCCAAGGAAGATTCTACCAAAAAGCCATCAGCACTTCTGGAGGTAGCTACTGGAACTAGTGACCCTGGTGTCCTCACAGCGGTGAGCTCTGAGGGACACCCCATGGTGACAGATGGAACTGTGACATTTAACTCTGGAAATCTTTGGTGGGACCAGTAAATCCTCTGTCACCAGTGCATCGAGCTCCCTGGAGATCTCCACTGAGACCAGTAGCCTCCTTGTCACCACCTCCACAAACTTTCTGGAGACTTCCAGTGGGGACAGTGGTCTCCTGGTCACCAAGGCAACAAGCTCTCTGGAGATCTCCAATGGGGACAGTGGACCCCATGTCACCAAGGCAACAAGTTCTGCAGACACCTCCACTATAGTCAATGGAACCTTTGTTACCATGACAACTAGCTTTCCAGAGGACCCCCCCAGGGGGCCCGTGGACCTCCTATCACCATGACAGTCAGCTCCCTGGTGACCTCCAATGCGGCCCGCAGCCCCTCTGTCTCCAGTACAGAAGCTTCCATGCGGACCACCCCAAGGCGCTCTACAGACACGAGGCCCTCCTTAGGCCCAGGCCAGGAGTAGAAGAGCATGCTGTTGGTGCCTATGCTCGTGACCCTGCTGGTAGTCACAGTGCTCATGGCCCTGGTCCTGCTGTGGCTCCAGCAGACGCGGTGCATGGGATTCCTGACCCTGAGCGGTGGTGGAAAGTGCAATAGGGTCGTGGATGCCTGGGCCGGGCCGGCGCATGTCCGTGATGAGGAGGTCATAACAGAAGCATTGGGAGAGGCCAAGGGTGACAAAGTCTCCAGGGTCCCCGAGACAGAGGGGATTGCCCAACGGCCTACTCACCACTTCTACAGCAGGCACAGGTCTTACCAGGGCTCCTTGGCAATGGAAGAGCTGAAGGCCAGGCCAGATTCCGGACTAACGGGCGAAGAGGAGCCGCTGGTGGGCAACGAGGCATGAGGGCCCTACTGTGAGGGATGGGCAAGCCCCTCAGTGCCTGTGATGACAAGGATCCTCCTGGTTTCCACCACCACCCTCCAGCTTCGTTCCCGACCACATCCCCAGCCGACCCCTCCAAATTCTCGTCCAGCTCCTGAGCTAAGGCATCCTTCCAGCACCTGCATGCGCCCCTGGGCCACAGCCCGCTCCTGCTGTTTGCGGTTCAGCTACATCCTCCTTCTTCACGGAGCCCTCCTCACGCTTTCTTCACCCTGGCACCCCATTGCCGAATCCCCACAATGCCAGCCTTGATGACCCATGATTTCTCCAAGGATCCCAGTGTTCAGGAGGAAGGTGGTGACAATCAGGACCAGCTCCCCAGGGCCAAATTTTGCAAAGTACATGAAGTCCCTGATAAGACACCCTGTGGGGCCTTCAGTAAGGTCTCTTGGGAGTAACTTCCTGGGCAGTTCCCTCTGAGCTACCCTGGAGCCTGGTCTGGGTGGGGCTGTCCAGCTGTGCTCTCAGGGGAGCCTGCGACCTCCTGAGCCCCAGGTTCCAGGGATGCCCCACCTACAGACTGTTGGAGGCTATATGTTTCTCCCAAGGGCAGCGAGGAGAGGAGTCCCTGGCCAGGGGTGGTTCTCGGAGGATTGCCCTCCCTGCGAGACCACTCCTGCCCTGGGTATGGTCTGTGTGCTAGAGGTGTCCATGAGAGTACAGGCTGCGAAGGAGAGCAGAGGCTGCAAAGGGACTGTCGCAGGCTGGGGTACATGGGACCACTAGGAACACAAGGACCTTCACATTTGCTCAGACGGGGCACAGAGCCAGAAACTTGAACTCAGTAGTCTGTTATTCTAAGAACACAGGTGTAACAAGGCCCCAGCACTCTAGAGGCTAAGGCAGGAGGATCATCTTGAGTTCAAGGCCAGCCTGAACTACATAGAATTTGTGATCCTCCTGCCTCAGCCTCCCAGAGGGCTGGGCCTCAGAGATTCTGAAGGTTAAGAAAGATTTTGCCAGGCTGGAAAAAGGGAAGATATTTGGGTAGAGGGCGTGGCAAAAGCCCAATAAGAAAATGGCTTTTTTTTTTTTTTTCAAATGTGGAGTAAAATTTGCCTTCCAATTAATTCTCTACACGAGAAAAAAAGGTAGAGACAGCAGTAGATACTCTAAAGACAAAACAGGGAAAAGAAGGAAAGAAAAGAAAGGGGGAATGAGAAAAACAAGGGAAATACACAATATAGTGATATTTTCAAATATGTCAGTTCTGAAAATAGTGTTTTTGGTGAATTGTGATAATGTACTGTCAGGCTTGTCACAGTCACCAGGAATCATGTTTTCAAAAACCACATGAAGACTTTGGAAAATACCTGCAGTACAAGGGTAGGTAGAAATAAAAGCAAATTATTAATCTGTAAATATGTATGCTTCCAGTTGTGTGATACAAATTCAAAAATGTATATATCTACCAGAAAAAAGAAACAACCTAAATGTTTACTCTCACTAGTTATCTGTAACATCATGTTCTTAAGTGTGATTTTTATTTGCTTTATACTTTTTTGTATTTTCCCAATTTTATATAATGTGTTATTTTTACAATCAGAAAAAAATAAACAGCATGATTCATCTGCCTTCATAAAGATAGTAATTTAAAATCATGACGTGAACAAAGAGATTAGAAGAACTCAAATTTTCCAAAGACTTAAAATATTATTAGGACTCTTATTCAATTTTCAGATGTTTTCATCACATAACCTAACTCAGTTCATGTGCCAGATTACACAAACATGTACATATGCACACAAACAAGTGACACAAGTGAAAGGAAAAGTTAGAATTCTGGAAATTTTCTCCCAATAAAAAAATCACTGCTCCTTATTTGAAAGAATAATTGAAAGTGATAAAGGATATAAAAATCTAATAATGGAGTCAAAGAAAAAACCCTGAAATTTCAGGAAAGTATTACCTAGGAGCAGTTGCTAGAATATACCTTCATGTGGATTCCAAAATCCACAATAAGTGTTTATGTATTTACAGAAAAATTCACACATTTTGGGTCAGATTTCAATTTTAACTTCATAATGTACCTTGATTGTGTTTTAATGTCAACAGATTTTTTAAATTTTATTTTTAGCTTTTCATTTGGATTCCATTATGTTGAAGTTGTATGGCTTAATTAACCTTCAATCACTAGACACCTCAATTTTATAGTGACCTAGTGTCATCTGATCTTTTAAAAAATTTTCCCTTCCTTCCCAGTTTCAATGCCTCTTTATCCCTTCCTCCAAAGCACTGTAATATTCAGCAAGGGAAGTAGCTCCTTTGCAGGAAGTACTAAGAGAGAAATCAGAGGAAAAGACATTTCTCTTCTGGGTTCCACCTAGTCAGATGTTGGCATGTGAGCTGAATCTGAGTAGCTGGAGATCTGCTGGGACTTAACATCTTGGTCTCTGAAGTGCAGGAGAAACAGGCGAGAATGTATTTATCGGAGCAAATCATGTCTGCTGGAGGTGTGAGAGCAATCTGAGCAGATTTGGCCGACAGATTCTGTGCTCATTACAGTAACCTCCTCCTGACTTGATTTCTATTAAAGCAGCTTCCCATTAGTTTGGAGAATCCCAGAGAGCTTCATTTTAAAATTATAAATATTAATATATATTAACTATGCACATTAATGGATTTCACTGTGACATTTCCATATATATCATCTTTGACCCTTTTAAGAAGTAATTTTAACAGAAGTCAGTTGGTCTGGTTCTGTAGTATTAACAATGTACTTTGATAGTGTAAAAATCTTTAGTAAAACATATAGATTTTACACATGTGTGTTACTAGTTTTTAATTAAAAGTTTACAAGTGCTATACCAGTGATGTAATTTTTAATGTGAAAAAAATTTATTGTGAAGATATATCTGAATATATAACACAGAGCCAAGGAATACTGTATTAATTGATTTCCTTGTTGCAGGAACAAATACCAAAAACCTACAACATATGGAGAGAAGTTTGTTTTGGCTCATAATTTCACTAGATCCATTGCACACTAAGCTGGCTACATGGGAGAAATTGCATGACAGAATGGCATGGGAGAAAAGTGTTCATTACAAGGTATCCAGAAAGCAGAGAGGGAAGAGGAGCCTGAGAAAAGAATACAATCTTCCACATCACACCCTCAGTGATCTGACCCTCCTGACCATCCTGTACCTCTAAATGTGAGACTTTTGGGGAACACTTCTAATCTACACAAGAATGTTCCATCAGTAGATCCTAACAGATATAGTCCCATCTCATGTTGCAAAACATATTAGTCTCTGACAGTCGTCAAAGTGTGAATAATTTCAATGTTATTAAAAAGTTGAAGATCAGTCTCCTCTTTAACTCAAAGCCAAATCTTACCCGCGAGTACTTTCAAAAGAAAAAGAAAAAAGTTAGATATTTCCAACATATAATAGTACAAGGTAAATGTGAGGATAACCACCCCAATTGGAAGGAGTAAATGTATAGAAAGGAATCTCACCAAAGGAGGACAAAACCCCAGAAGGGCAATCATTAAGTCCTGTGGCTCCATGTCCAGCATCCATGGCACATGATGATTTGTTCCAAAGGACTATGGCAGTGCTATCACCGTGGCTTTGCAGGATGCAGTCCACATGGGGGGACTTGCTCATTGCCTACAGCGCTGCTCAACAAATGTTCACGTCCCTAGCATCTCCGAATTCTTTGTTTTTGGCTTCATGCACTGCCCTCTCAAAGGCACCCTCCCTGGGCCTCCAAGCCTTCTTGTGAAACCTGAGTAAAAGCCTGCCTGACCCAACAACTCTTTCATTCTGCATGCCTAAAAAATAACACTACATGGATGTAAAGTTTGACTGTTAGCTTAGGCAATAGCTGGATCCCCTTAGAACATGGCTACAGTAACTCCAGAGTGTCTGGATCTTTGACCTTGAGGATGTATTTGCCAGGCAGTCCTAAGTGAGTGGGCATCACAAGAATGCTTCTCATGAAATATTTATAGTTTTGTACCCTCAAGTTTGTGACTGTGGGATCTTGCTGATTGTTGAGATTCCTGTCAGCTGTATCTCTTCTTGATTCTGGGTGAATAAACATTGCCTCGGCATGGTAGGCAATTCCTTTCTGATGAAACTACAAACTTTCCAAATCACTCAGCTCAGCTGTTTGTTCCTAATCCTCTCCACAGATGTAGTGAAAGTAGCTAGTAATAGCTCTGCCATTGTCTGAATGCTGGGTTGTCTTAAAGTTGACTCCACCAGATTAACTAGTTTATTCGTCTTCATCTTTGTCCTCCACAAAAACTTCAAGAGATGGCCAAAATGTAAGAAACTTTTGCTTCTCTGTTTGCCAGAGTACAGTGCAGATGATCTTTAGTCCTGATCCCCAAGTAAAATCTCCTCCCTTAGGCTGCCTTTTGCTGTCCACATTCCTATCAGCATCTGGTCTCTGAACTCTGATGAGTACAATATACCAAGTGCCATTCACAGAATTCTAGGGCTTCAGTATCTTGGATCTCCAAATCTTTCCAAACTCTCCCCACAAATCAGTTCCAGAGGCACCTGAGCCACATGGTCAGGTACAGTCAAAATAACAGTACCACCCCTGGTGTCACTTTTCTCTCTTTGTCATTTTACCATTCGTGGTACAAAATATCTACACTTGAAACTTAAACAAGCACAGGTATATCCTGTCTCATAGTTTTAATGGACTTAGTTTACAGTCATCTGGTTGCAGGAAAGAAAAAGCATGAGTCAGCATGGTGAAGAAAACTGGACAAGAGGCAGGAACACCCTCATCCAAGTTACACTCCCAGTGGGCCGCCCCTGCTCATTAGGCCTCATCTCTGCATGCAAGATTCTTGGGGGGCGTTTTACATTCTCAGGCAGAACAAAAGTTAACTGACTGTTAACTATTAGAATAATTTGTGGCTTATTTTTCAGTCCCAGTGTTCACTTATAGTACAGAATCATAGCACCAATAGGGCCATTATGGGGTACAAAATGTGAGCACAAAGTTTAGCACTTAAGAAACTATGAATAAATGTTAGATTTCATTTTTATTAGGAAAAATGTGTAGATTGTGCTTCTCCTTTCCAAAGATAGGCTTACTTTTCAACTGCCTTCTATTTTCCTTTGGGTATCCCTGGTGGGCCATGATGCATTCATATATTCCTGGTCTCTTGAGTGAAGTTACTGGTGGTCTTGGTAGGTGTACTCTACCTGGCGTCTGCTTACAGCTTGCCTCTCACTTTTACACAGCAATATAACATAGGGAAGGACGACTGAAAGTAGGAAACACTTAATGCAGTATTACCTCAGGTTTTCTAAACTTCCTTTAAAAATATATTTAATATATTATGCTATTACTGTAGCTGAAATTAACTTTCAATTAAAATTTTAAATTAATACTCCATCAAATTTCTTCTTTCTTTGTAGCATATCATTATTTTGATTTTTTTTTCATGAGAAAATGTGATACCACAACTTTTTGTGGGTTTCTGAATATTTTATTCTATTCCTCATTCTAAATATGGCATAAGAGAAACAGAAAGTATAGAAGTTAGATATTAAGGAATAATTTTAAATAAACCACTTAGAAGAAGAAAAAAAACAGCCAAAATTTACAGTTTAAGAGGAGTAAAGAGTTCTTCACATACAAGGAAAGAAGAAAACAACTTAAATATAAAAATTGAAAAGTGAATCTAGTTCTAGGTAAAATAGGGTCAATGTTTAAAAAGCCCAAGAATCACATCTATATTATGTAACAGAGACACCTGGTGGTCACTGTGTATTTCACTGTTCCAACCCTCAAGCACATTTAATCTTTCACTCTATGTACTATCATAGATCATCTCTACTCTCCTGACAAATCACAGATGAACATTCTAACACACCCATATAAAAAATAACAAATCAATGGTATGCATTTTTTCACTAGTGAGAGGCAGAACTCCACCAGCAAGATAACTTTCTTGATGCCATTTTAATACATGTTAATTAAATCTGCTTTGTATAATATACTGCTAGAAGATAAGATTAAATCATAAGACAGTATCACCTTTATTCTGAAAACTGGAAATATATTTTTGATATTATAAAGTGTACAATAATGCTAAGGTTAATAATAAATTATAAAAGTATATAAGAATGTAAGGCAGAGCAGTTTGCTTTTTCCTATTAGAAAAGGAATGTAAATCACGGTTATATTGAAATATGAAATGTTTACAAAATTCTAAGCCACCTACAGAAACTGATTTGTTTTACGCCGCTGGTATGAACTTCTACAGACTTATGGTACGTGTCCCTAGCTGACAGCAATACATGAAAGGAGGCAGACATAAAACTAGGTTACTTCTGGATGCTAAATTGGTAGTTTGACTCCTAAGAGAACTCTGACTCGGTGAGAATATACCTGCTCCTTAAATAATTCAAATGAATTAAAATATTATGTTTTCAATATTTTTTGATAAAAAATAATTTATATTTTCTTTAGAACCCTCACATTTTGTGTTTTAAAATCAAATGTATTTTAAAAACCAAGAAAAAAAAAAACAAACCAAGAACTATACTCAGAAATTAAAGTAGCATATAATATAAATGAATTCAGTCAATTAGATTGTGTTTTTAGTTAAATTCATAATTGGGATAAATGTAAAACTGTTCATTTAATCACTTAGCTCATCAATTTACAAGTATTTATTAGCATTTTTTAAATATTGTGCTTAAGACTAACAGATACAGAATTGTAAGAAGCACTAATTGGAAAATTCATTTCATTTCACAAAATAGTAGTGTACGACAAATCCCATCATTTATGAACTATGATGATGACTCAAACTCATGAAAAAAAATTCTGCGACCAATTGTGAAAGTTAGGGACATTCAAGATATGTTTATGCTAGGAATGAGGGCTGAATGGGCATATGAATACTGGGAAGGATTTGAGTGGGAGTGAAGTAGTCAACTTTCCAACTGCCAACACAAAATACATGATACTTACAACTTCAATGAGAAAAGTTTTATTTTAGCCCACAGTTTGAGAAGTTTCATTCTGAGGTTGGATGGCTCTGAGGCCAGAACAACATGACAGAAATGTGTGATGGAACAAAGCTTCTTAATTTATGGTGGCCTAGAAGCAGAGCACAGAGTAGCCAGGGGGAAGGAGGTCGAGAACCATATACTGTGTATTTCTCAAGGTCAAGACCTATGATCCATTTCCTCCAACTAAGTTTTACTTCCTAATAGTTCACTTAGCCATGAGCTCATCAACGGGATAATCAATTAATAGTTAGAGACTTCACAGTCCACTCACATGAGCAGGAGTCTCTATCCACTCAAACTGACAGTCAACATTAATTGTCACAAGAAGGCAGCATTAATTAAAGTTATGTCAGAAAAAGGGATCATCATTATAAAGGGAAAATAATGAATCTCAGAGAAAGGTAATTTGTGGGCAGGGAATAGTCCTCCTAAAGTAGAATGGATTGAGAGTACAGTAAGAACTATTTGGCTAGTGCTGGCATAAGAAAGTTCTTCAGAACCTGGCAGAAAAGTTTAGAATTGATGCATCAGGACATAAGAATGATGAGTTTTGATAAATTTCAAAAGAGGGACTTAATAAATTCAGTATTTAAGAAAGATTAGTTTGGCAGCAACCTTCCTCATAAGTGGTCTAATATGGATGGGCTCCACTTGAGCTACTTCACTATATTATTTGGACGCAAAATTCAGTTACAGGGAAAAATTGTTCACATATAACTTTGTGTATTCTATTAAATAACTAAATTATTTACTTTGTATCTATGCCAACAAGAAATGAAGAAAACTAATACATTTTACTCCTACTAATGACAAACCTAGAAAAGAAGAGCTGTAAATCTGTTCTCTTCTATGTTCCTGTCCCATTTTTGGATAGAAAAAATATCTCATTGAAGAGAAAGAAATAATTATCATCTTTCTTTTTTGTTATCAATCCTTATTTAGAAAATGGTAAAGAATATGTCCTGAATTATATAAAAATCTAGAAAGCATATACTAATAATGTTATATATACTATTAGTAAAGACTACTATTTGTCCAACATAAAATCATCTATCATCTCACTTCATTTATACAACACCTTGGGGGAATAACAGGAATTGTGATCTCTCCTTGCAGCTGGGTTGTATGAAACTTACAGGGTTTAGAAAAAAATTTCCTTGCATTGTGTATTAGAATGTGAACTGAGGTCTGTTTGTCTTGCAAGTTTGTGCTCTCTGCAGATTCCCACCAAGACACTCTGATAAGGATACTGCTTAAAACACTGCAAAGATTCCTGTCTCTGCATCTTTCTCATACAGCTCAGTGTCAAAGTTAAAAACCACTTTAAACTAAATCCAAATTATAGGACGCCACTAAGGCAGTGTGCTACTATAGCAGTGATCATGCGACACATGCATTTTGATAGCAAGGTCTGGCTGAAGGTTCAAATGGTAGAACTTCAATTTGTAATTTTAAAATTTATTATAAATATTCTAGAGCCAAAACAGAGCTCGATGCTGAGGACAGATAACAACATAATAGTCTTCTATTAGATTTTTTTTTTATTATTTTGTTTCGATTGCTACCTAATTTTGGAGATATCATTCAGGAAAGTCCATATTGTCGCTTATTTTTTAAGTTCTTTATATGAATTATTGACATGATTTTTGTATTTGCCTCTCATTTTGACCTGGTGTACTAGGTACTTTTCTCTCATTGAAGAGACAAAGTATCTGAAACCCAAGGTTAAATGAGAAAGGTTTAATTAGCTCACAGTATGTAGAGGCTACTGTACATAGTCAGCTGGCTCCAAGGGAAGGTGGCACATGGCAGAGGGGAAACTATTAATGGGGGTAGAAGACAGCAAGATAACAGGGGAGAGTGAGAAAGCAACAAGCCTCTTTGGTCTCTTATACTATGTTTGGGCTCCCCACACTGGGTGGGCATAGCATTTACACCCTTCATCCCAGAAGTAGACCATGAATCGATCACAAACTCTAGATTCAGCCCCCTCTGAAAAGTTGACCCTCCTGAGACTTTAGGGGAACATGCAGACGCAAGGCATAACACAAGGCTTTTATTATTATTTCTTAGCACACCTTTATTTGGAGATGAATAATCTCTGATTTACAGTTTTTAAATGAGAGAAAGAAAAATCAAGGGCTACTAGCTATGCAAATACAGTTCTTTCAACCTTCTGTAAAGTGTGAGAAAGGGCTCAACTGATATTTGTGGCAGAAACTAAGGTCTTTGATCATTCTTACTGAACCTAACCCACGAGCAAGAACTGCCGTGTCATGGGTCATGGCTTATTCACGTTGTTACATTTTAGACTCAGCATTGGTGACTTGATGTAAGATAAGTGGAAAACTTGCACTTGTAGAAAATAATATATTAGATATTAGAAGAACCATAACATTAGGAAAAACAGAGCCTACATAAAGTATTGTTTTCATTGCATACTGGACTCCTGGAAATTTAAAGAAAATCTCTAAGAAACCAAAGTATATATACTTCGGGAAAAGAAAAAGAACACTTATGGGGCAGAGCTGCGGGAAGGACAAATGCCAAAGATCAATGCACCCCAAATCCCGGGCCACTAGCAAGACAGGAAAATCAACCTGAGACATGAACTTAGCCAGAGGCCTCAGGTACGATTACTATGGCTCCTGTTTGGTTTCCATCATCAAATTGAACCCTCCTAAGGGATTTTTCTGGAGTAGTCTCAGAAATTTTAAAGGAGAGAAATAAGAGCACACTCCTGAAGAAAAATAAAGTGAAAGTGTAAACTGATAAAGTGCATAAATTAATAGAAAATGATAATTTAAAATACAAGGCAAACTGACTATAAAACAAAATAAAATATTAGAAATAGACTTTTGCATATTAAAACTTGTAATGTGACAGAGAAAGCCATTTAAGATAGCATAAAAATTACAGGTTGTTCAATATATGGTGCTGGGCTAATGGTTATACATATAAAAATTTAAAAAGAAATTGAATGCTTATTCCAGAGCCCACACATACAAATTAATTTCAGGTTCATTAAAGACTCCAAAGAGAGTGACACAGGGGAAAATTATCTCAGGTGGATGACCTCCAAATGATAGAGGGGAAAATGAAACTCCTGACCTGAAAAGTACCTGGGACGAGTTCCTGTTCTCTAAAACTGGAAAATAAATTTTAGGAATAAATGGAGGTTACGAGCAGAATATATTTATTGTGGGAAAGAAAGCTTCTGTCTGAGAGAGGGACAGGAGGGGGCCCTGAGCAGGTGGTTCCCGGGAAGTTGTCTCTAACAGAGTCTTTTACAGAAAACCATGTGGTGAGGAAGGTCTAAGGTGGTGGAGAAGACATGGGAACTCACTTAGGTGGGCAGGAGATGGGACAAAACTATGGTCAACCAATGAGATTACAAGCACCATTGTCAGGTAAAACTGATTAAATCCAGAACCAAATGGGGACGTGAGGCACGTAGCAAGCGGGAATGAATACAGGACAGGGTCTCTCCCTATTGGGGGCTGGGCTAGTGACTCATTTGGGCTCTTTTAAGGTGACTGATACTTACTTTGAATATCAATCCCTGGTGCCCACCCCTAGGGAAGTATGTAGCTGTATTTGCTTCTTCTTTTGTCTTGAGGACTGGCCCATATGGGAGTGTCTGTCTCTTCCAAGTTGCAAAGTCACCTTGTCTTTCATATTGTCTCCTTGAGGACCTGGCCCTGTCTGACTGCCTATAATATTTCTATCTAATTCAGCTTTCTACAACAATAGTACAGAAGGATACATTAATAATCTTAGAGTAGCTTAGAAGTTTTAAACAAGGATCAGCAGGTACTAAAATTGACTGCTTTGCATAATTAAGAATCTACGTTGTCTTATAAAGATATTTTAAATTTATGTTTACTTTAAAGTTACTCTAAGGATAAGTCATTGAGATATCTATAATATATATTCTGTAAAGTACCAGGATTCAATATATATATAAAAAAACTGTACAAACTGAAAAGGAAAAGAGTACAAGAAAATGGCATGTAGAGACAAAAAAGAAATGGAAAATAAATATGAGAACTATGCTATCTTACCAGCCATCAGGAAACTGCAAACGCACATCCCAATGTTACATCATACTATTTTCACTGGTGTAGGAAATATTGACCACCATGTTAATGCCAAATATTGGCAAGCACATGATTCAACTGAAATTCTCTATAGTATTGCTAGGAGTATAAGTTTGATAGATTCACTCTCTAAATAGATGGGCATTGTTACATAAAGTTAGATTATAAATTTCCTATTTCAACATCATGCAGAAATACTTAAACAATTACATTAAGAGAATCATACAACAATAGCCACAGCAGCACATTTTTTTCATTTAAAGAAGTGGAAAGCAGCTGAAATACCTGCAAACATGTGAATGTATACACAATTTTTAGATTTTTCACTCAATGGGTAATAATACACAAATGAACAGTAAAAATACCTAGCTTCATATAACAACTTACAGGCCCAGAGAGATAGCTCAGGGGTCTAAGTGCCTGCTTAGGCAAGTATAGGGACTGGGGTTTGATCTCCAGTACCGCATGCCTTATAGGCCCCATCCCAAGCTCACTGAGGCAGTGACCAGGTCCAGGTATGGTAGTTTTTGCCTATAATCCCAGTGCTGGGGAGGGTGAAATATAGGAAGATCACTACGAGTCTGAGCTGCATAGTGAGACCCTGTACCAAATATATAAATATAAATAAATAAATCACTTATAAGTATATATTGAGAAATATGGTACTGAAATCTGTAAACAATATCTACATTCCCATTGTGTCAATTTAACTAACTTGGAATCACAAATTACGTATCCTAGAATTGCTTTCTCTAGGTAATTTTTTTTTTTTTTTTTTTTTTTTTTTTTGCAGAACCAGGGATTGAACTCAGGTCCTTGTGCT
>NDGN011368634.1:0-13401 GCA_002564285.1 Tympanoctomys barrerae | reverse complement strand
GGGAGGGCATAGTACTCATACTCACAGTCCCAGCATTGGATCATGAATCAATCACAAATTCTAGAAGCTGCCCCATGACTACATGAAGCTTTGCGGGCACATCTAGATACAAACCATAACAGTGCATTTAAGGCTCACAGCTAGTTTCTGCTTTGTCAAACCCCAGGCTGTTCTCAGAGGGTTTTCTAGAATTTTTTTCAAGAACGGTTGGGAGACAATGATCCTTGAGTTTTTACAGACTGATACGTTTCTCTCTGCTGTCATTATACAGCTGTCCTTACTTATCTGTGGTTTTGCTTTCCACAGTTTCAACTACCCTTGGTCAACTGTGGTCTGAAATTAATAAATGGAAAATTCCAGAAGTAAACAATTTATAAATTCTAAATAAATTTTATAACAGTATGTAGTTATAACACAGTATATTATTATTTATCTGTTTCATTCTTAGTATCTTGTCTGTTTAATTTGTAAGTTAAGCTTTAGTACAGATAAGTGCATACACAGGAAAAAAAACACTATACACAGGGTCTGGTGCTATCTGTCACTTCAGGCATCTACTGGTGGGCCTGGAATGTGTCTCCAGCAGAGAGGAAGGAGCTACTGTTCTTGAAAGATAATTTAGCTAAGCAGAAAATTCTTGGCTCCAACTTGCGCTCCTTGGGGATTCATAGGCATTTCTCTAGTGTTTTCAAATGTGGAGTGTTGCTATCCAGAGAGTGAAGTCAGGCTGATCTTTTTCTCTGGTAAGAGAACCATGAAATGCCAGCTCAAAGGATCTTTATGAAGTCCAGCCACTTTCCTAGGGGATATCTTGTATTGACTATTCTGGGCCAACTTCCCTGATGGTGATACTCCTTTTCAGCTTGTCACATTTAATAATACTTGGGACATTGTCATTTGTAGTGATAAAAAGACCTTTGGTACCGACCAATTCTGGATTTTTTTTCAAGGATATGGAACAGGGGCTTTTACAAAGCAATCAGCAAATATGCATAATATATACCTAGATGTTCTCTAAGTGGGTGTCTTGTTGATTGGTTCCTGATCCAAAGCTAAAGAATAAATTTCTGGGTATCCTACTGTGATGCCAGACAGCCTTTAGGAACTGGGTATTGAAGTGAATACTTTCATTCTGTGGTTTCACACACTTGTTATCTGAGCAATCTTGAAGGCTGAGGCAGGAGAATGCAAGTTTGAGCCTCACCTGGGCAACTTAGTGAGATCCTATTTCAAGACAAATTATAGTAGTAATTTTTAAAAAAGGGGTTGAGATGTAGCTCAGTGGGAGAGCTCTGGCTTTACTCCCCAGTACTATAAACAACAACAGTAACAACAATAACAACAACACAACCATCCCTGGATTATATAGTGCAGAGGGAGCTTTCAATAAAAAGCACTAGGATAAAAACATAAGTTAGCTCAAGATTTTGGGACTGAGTCTGGCAATATCAAAAACTGGAAAAGAGTCATACTCTTTAACTCAGTACATCTAATTTTGGTTTTCAGATTAAAAATATAATCAGAAACAGAGAAAAGGATCAATACCTAAAAATGATTACAAAAAATTGAAAACTGCTTAAATGTTCGACGGCACTAGCTAAACTTTGGTGCATTCACGTGATAGAAACCCTTTATTAAAACAATTGTTCTGATAACAGTTTAGTAGTGGCAGACAATGCTTATGTTACCGTGTCAGAGTAGAATATAAAATCCACATACTATATGATCTACCTTATGTAAAACGTGCAAAGAACAACCACTACAAACAGTATACCAAGCATCAATAATGATTCATTCTGCTTTTGAGACTGTGAAATTATATTTATTTTCTCTTCAGATTTTGCTATCTTTTAAAGTCTTTATAGTAAGTGTGTCTAATATATTTTATATTGTCATTTTGTAAGGCAATTCACTTCTATAGGGCAAAATTCAAAAGACATGAAGACATAAGGTGAAAAGTCTATTGTCCACTTTTATCTCTAATTTATTCATTCATTCATTCATTCATTCATTCATTCATTCATTCAGTTGCCTATTTCTTTTCCCTGAAAAAAGTATTTCTAGCTTCATGGATGTATTTGTAGAGATATTCTTTGCATAATCAAGCAAACTTCTCACATATATCTTACTTTGCTCTTTTTTTTTACACACATAGTCATTTACCTATGCACATCATCCTATTCCATTTTCCCTTCTTAATCCATTTTAGTGATGATGTCATAGCAATACATAAAGAAGTTCCTAGAGTTTAGAATTGTTCCATTCCTTGGAGATATCGTAGTTTGTTTAAATCAGTGCTTATGTTGTCTTTAATCCTTTTTTTTTATAAACAACAATTGGGATTAATAATCTTGAACACATGTCATTTCAAACACGATAATTTTTATAATCAGTGGATTATAACTGTCAACAGGCTGTTAGGGGGTAGTTTGTCAAAGAGACAAGTTTTCAATGTCTATGTTTAGCTTGATGGATGCGTTATTGCTTTTACTAGGGCTGGGATGGGCGGGAGAGGTGGAAAAGAGGGGAGCTCCTTCAAGGTTTAGGTATACAAAATATATTCAGGGAATGGCATTAGTTAAGGCTTACTTCTTAAATGGCACTTAACCCTTCTCTAACTTCCATCCATGGTACATCTTATTTCAATGTCCTTACAGATAGTCTATTGCTAATTTTATGGAACATATAGTTCATTAAAAGGTTTTGGCAAACTTGACTTTGTTGGACTTGGTGGTTAGCCTATGGGACAAAGGAAAAATTAGCAGGTACAGAGTTCCTCATTTGCCTACTGTCCCAGCACAGGCCAGACTCACCTCATCCAAGTTCCAGACTTGGGTCAAGTCTATTTCTCTTTCATCCTGACCATGATATACATTACAACTTTAGCCTTCTCAACTTCTTTCTTCTGACAATCATTTATTGCAAGACAACCCTCTTGCTTACTGAGGGCAATATTTCACCACCACCTTCTCTTGGAGATTTTCACTAGAATGTCACAATGCTTAAAACTAGACCTTCTATGTTTGATTTCTTCATTGAGATTTTATGGCTTCGGTGGGCTATTTCCAACTAAAAATATTGCAGCTGTTCTCATTGGCATTGAACTTTAGGGCCTCTATCTCCAATTTATCTCAGTGTTGGAATGGACCCAGAGCTGTTGTCTGAGGAAAATCTTGGCCCTGCATGGGGCTACTTGCTTAACTCACCTCAAGCTTATATCCTGGTTGGACTCCTAATTTATAGACGAGAATGTCAAACATGCTGTGTGCTCTGCTGGCTGTTAAAGCATAAAGATCAGCCTTTAATCAGCAGTACAAAGTGCCTGTCCTCTAGGTCCTTGTTGGAGGGCAAAACCTTCAATTCTTTATTGCTTAATTCTTAACCAACACTCAGTAAAAATCCCAGCTTTCTACTGTGATCATCTATGTGTTCTTTACCACTACCCTCTAAAGCACCTTTCCTTTTGTCTAAAAACAATCCTAAGTTCTAATGGATATGCAATTAACAGATGGATATACTAGATGCAAGTAAAATATGTGGTGAATGTTTAAGTTAAAAACTTTATGATAGCAAGAGGCCTATCTAACCTTCTTCTCAGTACTCTCTCTTTAATCTCCAGCTAAGTATTTTCTCTTCCTCAAACACACTTACTGACCATTTTTCCCACTTTCTGAAGTAGTTCCGGAAGTCCTCTTTCAGGAGTGTCTTTAGTTGCTTTGTGCAGGTGCCTTGACAACCTGAATCAATTCAAAACCTTTTCAGCAAGTTCTGTCAAGGTGGTGTACCTTCACCCACCTCATTCAGCAAATCTGGCCCCATGAAATGTCTGGCTCTTCCTTAAGGTTGAAATGAGAATTAAATTAAACATTTCAGATCAGTTCAGGACCTCCAAGTAGCTACAACAGTGCACCAAGACACTTATAAAAGAAGACATCCAGACCTGATTTGGAAAATGGCAAAGACATTTGTCCAGTGGGATAAGTGATCGGTAAGTGTGTTTAAAGTAAGGGCTAGCATGCTGAGAGGAATTAGTGCCCATATATGTTTTTTCTGTAATAAAATTTTTTTAAAAACATTCACCATATATTTCAATCACATCTTATCAAGTACTTATTATGCACAAGGTGCTAGTCTACATGTTGATGACACAGTTGTGAACAAGGCAAAGTTCCTGTTACGGTTTATGTCCAGATATCCCCACAAGCCTCATGCAATCATGGGGCAGACTTCTAGAGTTTGTGATTAATTGATGATTCACTGGGGTTATGGGTCTTACTACTGGTGGGATTATGGGTGTGAGTACTTCCCCCAGCCCGGGATGGATTGCCTGAGCGCAACTGAAGAGAGACTTCCTCAGACTTCTCTCTGTTGCCATTTTGTTGCTGCTACTCCTCCCATTTCTCTGTTGCTCTTTGCTGTAGCCATGAAACGTTGCTCTCTGCCCTGTGCCACTCCGCCCTGGAGCCAGCTGAGTATGGACTGAAACCTCCAGTAGCTGTGAGCTAAGTAAACCTTTCCTTCCTTCATTTTGGGTGTCGGGTATTTCTCCCAGCAACGAGAGAAGGGTAACGGAGACAGTCCCTATTGTCAAAGAATTTATATTCTAGTTAGAGATGGCAGACAAATAGACATTAAACAAATAAAGCTGTGGTTAGTCAGATTGTGATGAATGCCATAGAGAAGAATTAAGGCAATTTAAGGCATAGGAGACAAGATAATGAAGATGGAGGCCTAATTGACCTTCTCTGCGAGCGCAAAGGTGAAAAACAGCAAGCTGTGCTCCTTTGGCAACATGTAGGTGTGCTGGCACGTTGAAAGCGCAGGAAAGAGTCAGCAACACAGCTGAGCTTCAGCTGATTACCTGGGCATATACAGTAGATAACAGGAGGCAGGTGAATCTCCTGCGATCCTACTTGCCTGCTCCCAGGCCTAAGTAAATAAAAGCAAAGTGGGACAAATTCTCAGGGATCATTTGTCCACTAGAGGCAAATGGCCTCCTGCATTTCACATTAGTTCTGTGTAATTTTGCCTTTTCTCCTGGTTTGCCCTTGGGTCATAAAGAGCAGAGGTTTCAGGCCAAGTGTGAGGAAGAAGGCCAAGGTCCCAGCTCATGTCGCCTGCAGAAGGCCCTTCCTACTCTGCCTTTTTGTTCTGTTCAGCTCTTCTGTTAATTGGACGAGGCCCAAACACATCACCAAGACCTCAGGCTACTGATCCGAATGTCCATCTCATCCAGAAACACACCACAAGGACGATGTTTGACCAAATGTCTGGGCACCCCGTGGCCCAGTCCAACTTACACATAGAAAATTAACCATCAGAACAGGCAACAGTAAGCCATTCTGTCTTTCTCTTGGAGAGAAGTGAAGAGCCGTGGGAGAGTTTTGCATAGGGAAGACATGAGCTGACTCGAATTCTACCAGGATCCTTAGCATAAGTAGTGGGATGAAGGAGGGGTAAAGGGAGGCCAGGGGACACATTTCTGTGGGCTCGATGTGAAAGGGCTTTGCTTTAGATGCATTGTTAACCTAGAGCCTCTGGGACCCCGAGAGGCTGTGCCCAGCATTTTGTGACAGTGTATCAGTTTGCACTGTTTTTGCTCCCTTGTTTATCTATTGCATCGATTGCCCTCTTATTAATCTCCATAATAGCAGTCACATAGTAATACGAGCTTCTATCTTCTGGGCTATATTTTGGCTCACAGACTGAACCAATTGCTAGGACTGATTCTCAAACTGACCCTATAATAGGGCGTTCATGGAATCTCAAAATGTAGATATTATTTTATTTTTTCATAGAGTGGAGATGTCCTAAGGGATATATTGTATACGCTCCATGGCTTGCAGACATGGATATCTGTGGATGAGGTCTAGACGTGAGGTTTTAAAGCTTGCTAGAGGTTCACACCTGTGAATGTGTGGGTAGGTAACTAGCACTTACCAAATGAGTAGTATTTATTCTTTCATAGAGTTTTAAAATGCTAGCCACATGCCAGCAATGTGGGGACTTGGCGGGGGGGATTGTGTTGAAAACACAAAGGTGTTTTCCTCATGAAACTTAAAATTCTAATGGAATGACATTTTGGGGACCAGTGAGTAACCCATTTGGGTGTTGAATAGAAGAATAGAAAGTAGCCTTGGGGAAGTTATAGGGACATGATGGTTGGGACTCTCAAATGCCCAGATGTGGAGCTCTATGTAGATATGAGGCAATGTCTTCAGCCAGAGAAAGGCAGGAGAGACCCTGGGGTGGGGTGGGTGCGAAACAGCACAGGCTGAGACCTCAGCTCACCCTCAGTTTGCTTCTTCTCCTTCTCCTACCCTCTCTACTTGATGCTTGGCTAGCATGACACTTCCTCAGTGGGACATCAAATCAAGTGGCTCCCAGGGCTGAGACTATGAGAGATGTGTCGGCAAGCAGCTGTGGTTTGCAGATGAGCAGATGGCCGGGCCTGGTGTAGCCCAGATTTCACCCGAGTGTCCTTAACGAGGCAGCATCTGCTTCCATCCTTGCCTCACTCTCCCTGCCCTGTTGCTCTGACCCACTCTGCCATCTCCGTGACAATCTGCTCAGCAGACAGAGCATCCATCTATCTACCTACCAGCTGTGGAGGTGGTCAGGAGCAGCTATGTCTTTCTGCTGTAATGTTACCTCTTGGCACAGGGGCCCAGCAAGATAATGGGTAACATACCCACCAAGTGGTCAGCTTTCTCTGGAACTTGGTAATGGCTGTGTAATAAAAGGCCTAGCCTAAAAATAGCTTTTGTGCAACAAATTTAATTAAGAAAGGCTCAATCGGCTGATGGCATTTACTGTTTGGAGGAAAACCGAGGGGGAGGTTTGCAGTAGATTCGAGGACTATAAGATGTTGGCGTTAGTCCTGGTTCTGCTAAGAGCTGGATGACCTTGGACAGGTCACTCACCTGCACTGGGCTGGAGTTTCTCAGTGATAAAATGAAGGTGTTGCAACAGCTAATAATAACCATCACTACGACTGCATTGTGTGATGTTTATGCCAAGTGACTCCCATGGATTGGATCTGTGAGGATCAACCACCTCTGGTTCAGCTCCCCCTATTTGAGATGAAATTTTTTCCTTCACCAAAGTCTTACATGGAACCCCAAACCGGAAACAGACCTGCTCTCTTTGAAGCCAGAAACATCGAGGAAAAGATACCTTCTCTCTCCAGATCCTGAGTCTCCCCTAAAGTGTTTTTAGCATGGATTATGCCTGGAAGATGCAGGGAGCAGACCCACTTCTTTGGGCTGTTGTGTAAAAATTACCATAAACTTGGCGGCTTAAGACAAATGTTCGCTTTTACAATTCTGGAATCTAGAAAGCCAAGATCAGTTCCACTGGGCAAAAGGTAAGGTGTTGGCAGCTCTGGCTGGAATATTCCTGTCCTTAAGGGACAGTTTCCAGAAACCTTCACAACCACCAAAACCCACAGACTCTCAAGTCCCATATAACATAGCGCAGTGTTTCTGTACAACCTATGCATGTCTTCCCATGTACGTTAAATTATCTCCAGGTTATTTATAATGCCTAATACAGTATAAGGGATATGTACCTGGTTACTCATGATGAGAAAAATATCTGTACATGGTCTTCACAGATGTGATTTTTAAAAAATGTATTGGAATATTTGGGTGTTGGAGCCTGCAGTTACTGAGCACCCTGATATAGAGGCCAGCTCTATTTACACATAGGCATACACATACATAAGTACCCATTATTCGGATGTTATGTGTGTATGTGTGATTCATGTGCGTGTGCACAATATATATAAAGAAAGCCACATACTTTACTTTTTCCCACTTACTGCTGGAGACATTGCCCCGGTGGGGAGTGGAGATGTTCTCTCTCCCTTGATGCATTGGAGTTCTCTCCTGTTCTGCCCAGCACTTTGCTGCAATGAAGATTGGACCCTGGACCTTCCCCCTGCGCTACATCTCCAGCCCCCTATCCTTTTCTTTTCTTCTCTTTTCAGATGGGGTCTGTTACTCAAGTTGGGATCTTCCTGCCCCAGACTCCCAAAGTGCTTTGATTATCAGCGTGTGCCACCACACCTGGCTCTTTCCAGCATTTGGCCCTCACACAGAGAGCTATGATGAACGACCTTCTGGGTGCCACTCTTCACATCCTCAGGCCCTCCAGTGAATCTCATGTGCAATCAAGGCCGAAGCTTTCTAATTTAATGGGAAAGCTTGTTCTTAAGAGATCTAAATCCAAATCCTAGCCCTGCCCTTAATATAACTCCTCAGATAATCTGGATAATAATGCTTTCTACCTCATAGATTTGTTGCAAGGATTAAGTGAGCTAATACATATAACGGGCTTAATCAGGCTTGAGTATCTTTTGGGAGGTACATGTTGTTGTTGGTGGGGTTGCTGTTGTTGTTGATGATGATGATGATGACATTGTGAATCTTCAGGGTTCTGGTTTACCTTTCCTGTTTGCATTTGCTCAGCTATCCCAACCGCCTGAGGAGGCTAACACAACATAATTCGAATCAACATTGTTGAACTGCTTGAAATAGCTCTGATCCCTGAAAACACAGAGAAAGGATTTGGTTTTGGAGAGGCTCTTGAGGAGTATTAAGCACCTTAAGATGGTGGAGCTGTCATCGCTACAGCTTTTATACAGGTGTTTCAGATTCCACCGAATCAGACAGCCTATCAATTCAGTCAAGCTATTAATTTAATTGAGTTTTTATTTTCTACTAAATTGACAGACTGAGTAAATTGACAAAATTGACTGGCTGCTTTGATATCATTTAGCCCCGGCTTGAGTAGCGCTAATCATGAAGGGGGAAATAATTGTTATTGGCATGACTGCAATAATCAAAGAAAGACACTTTTAGCTTGGGAATACAGAAGAGCACTGGTGTCCTTTACAGCAGCGCATCTTACCAAACTAATGTTCAAAGAAAGCCTGCCCCCCATCCCACCCCACTATGTTGTTGGGGTGATCAAAATAGAAGGTGGGTTAGAAAGGACACTTGAAAAGGAAAGAACAGATAACTGGGTATTCATTCTTGCTGTGACTCTCTTGCCCAATTCTGAGGATACAGAAGAGCTGCCAGGACTGAGCAGTCCTATTCCCTGAAGCAGACTGAAAGATGAACTCTGAAGCTCTCTCTCCCCATCATAATCCCTGGGAGCTGAAGATATTACTTCACATGGCAAAGGAGGCCTTGATGATATAATTAAGAATCCTAAGATAGGAGGAGACTTGCATTGCTTTATCTGATGGGTCCAGTGTAATCACAGGTGCCTTATCAGGGGGACACAGAGAGAGTTTGCGACAGAAGAGGAGAGCGAGATACGAGAGTGGAAGACGAGGAAGGGGTCACAAGGCAAGTAATGCAAGCAGACTCCAAAAGCTAGACAAAGTAAGAAAATGAGTTTGCTTCTATTCCTTGTGTTTAAAAGTATATAACTAAAAAAAAATAAAAATAAATAAATAAATAAATAAAAGTATGTAACTAACTGGGTTAAGGAGTGAGCATAGGCGTCTATGAATGGGCAGTGGATAAGGAACATGCGGTATATAGCCACAAAGGAGATCTTTGCAGTCATTAGCATGGTGAAATTCTGTCGTTTGTAGCGACACAGATGATACTGGAGGGCATGTGAAGGGAAGCAAGTCAGGCACACAGCAAATGATATTGCATGTTCTTACTCCTATGTGGAAGCTAAAGTTGATCTCAAGGAAGTAGAGAATTGCATCGGAGTCATCAGAGTCTGAGAAGTCTGTGGGGAAGGAAGGCAGAGAAGAAGGGGGATGGCTAGTGAGCATGGAGGGGGAAGTAGATGAGGAATAGCTCCTAATGTTCTGTAGCACAGGAGGATAAATATAGGTTGCAGGAAGTAGGCAATAGGATTTTATTTATTTATTTTTGTATTTTAGGGAAAGGTCTACAGGGTGTCCAGGGTCCCACTACTAGATCAGACTCCTGGTGATCCACCTGTTTACAGCCTCCCAAGAGCTGGGATTACAGGCATGTGCCACCACGCCCAGTCTCAATGGATGTCTCAGCATGCCCTGGGGGCAGGGCTGGCAAGGCAGGCCTGGGGATCCACCCCCGGCCCCTGTGTCTGCTTGCAGGTGCTTTAATCCACTGCGCTAGCTAGAAATAGGATTTTAAATGTTTCTAACACAAAGAAAGCCTGAATGGCAGAGGCATGGCCTCACCGATTGCCCTGATTTCATCTTTGCACTCTATACACGCATATTGAAGTGCTGCATTATAACCCAGGAAGATGTACAACGGCAACATGTCAGTTAAAAATATGATTAAAATATTTACAGATAAACTATTTTAAAAAGTTCTCATATGAGGGGAGAGGGAATAGGACAGAGGGGACAGGATTAAATACTGAATGTCTTTGCCCATACACTATTAGGCTTGATCTTTTGACTTCTGAACTATAAACAGTGTACATGACTGTAAAATCAAATTAAATCAAAAAGCAATTGCCAAACAAATGGCAGCAAATGAACTCAATGTAAAGGGGAGGAAATGAACCATATGTATCTAGTTGGCAAGACGACATAGAGTAACTGTTACAAATCAGAATATGGTCATGGGGCGATGCCTCCTTAATGGGGATTATCCTAAGGACAACAAATGAGAAAATGTGAACTGTTTTTAGTAACCCTATTTTTTGGGGGGTGGTAGTGCTGGGGATCAAATCTTGGGCCATGCCTACAGTAGGCAAGTGCTCTGTAACAGCTACATTTCCAGCCAAAGTGAATCCTGCTGTTGATAGTTGATGCTGTATACTTAAAAACTTTAGTGTGCAGTTACAGGACAAAAACTTAATAATTATGAAAGAGTTAAAAATCTATCAGATAACTCAGGAAATAAGATCTTGATTATAATCTTCAAGGAATTATAATTATTGTTATTTATTAAATGTCTTTGGTATAGGGTCTCACTATACAGATTGGACTCGTAGTGATCCTCCTGTTTTCAACCTTGTTTAGAGGCGCATGTCACCACTCCCAGACTCCCTCCCCAGCTCAGTGCACCCGGGGACAAGGCTGGCATAGCATGGAGTACTGGAGATAGAACCCCAGTCCCTGTACTGGCCGAAGCAGGTGCTTAGTCCACTGAGCTATCTCGCTGGCCCTCAAGGAATTACTGTTGTGTGGAGATGGAGGGAGGAACTGGGTGAGGACAGAGGTTAAAAGGAGACTGGTCCTGAGGTGTTATTTTCTAAAACTGTGCAACGTTCGTGGAGGTTCATTGTGTTTTCTTCACATACAGTCTTAAAATTTTCTATATCAAAAGTTAAAAATGTTTTATGGAGTAAAAATCCTTGCCTGTGGCTCAGTTTTGTTTTGGTTCCAGTTTTAGTGCTCTGTAGGCAATTTTAGTGTGCAACCCAAATTCCAGAACATCCTTTAATTTTCCTGACAACTTCACAGTGTTTCCCCAGTGGGGCTTGGAATTCTGAACTGCTGGAGAGACTCTGTCCTGGGGAGACGCTGTCTCTCTGGCACCTGATTTCATTTTGAAGCTTCTGCAGTTCTTTTCGTTTCAGGGTTGCGAGATCTATTAGTTTTTCTAATTTCCCCAGCTGGTTTGAAACTTCAGGAAGTTAATAGCCATTTTGTATTTGACTTATTTTGCCCTTGAGGCCTTGGAAAATGCCTGCTAATAATGAGCTGACCCATTTTAAGGGGCTGGGTGTGCTTCTGAAGATGCACTGTGTCCTTTCCTCCTAAAGGAAGTGCCCTTGTTCTGGGCAGAGCATTCAGTTAGGGTCAATGTCAAGAGACAAGATGCTCTAGTGACAGCACGCACACAGCACTCCTGGAGGGGGGTGGGGGGGAGGGCAGCTAGCAAGGGGAGGGGGAGAGCGGGAACCCCCTGGGGGACCTCTCTGCCCCCCTGCTCAGAGTCTTCTATCACACCAGGGAGCGCTGTGTGGGCTGCTATTCTAAACAGGCTCCTGTGGGAATGGAAAGGAAGGGCTGTTTGCTCTGGAGTTGATGAACTCCCAGGAGGAACATGGGCCCCAGCACTGTCCTTTAGTCCCAGGGACAAAATGCAAGATAAAGACAGAACTTTCCTGGTTATGGAAGAATGTTGGGTATATCAGCTTTGTTCAAAGGTGCTGGCCGTGTGCAGCTTGTGCGTTCCACATTGGATCAATCTTGATTCATTAATGTGCTACTGTCATTATGAAATTCGTCCTCACTCTTGAGCAAGAGAGCTTCCATTTTTACTTTTCAATGGGCTCTGCAAATTAGAGGAGTAGGTTCACACCTAGCTGGGCCAACTCTGTCTCAACCTATTCTGGCAGATATGACAGAACACTCTGGCCAGGTAGTTAAGAAACAACTTCAACTCACTTTTCAGTTCTGGAAGCTGGAAGTGTAAGACCAAAGTGGTAGCAGCTTCAGAATCTGGCAAAGCCCCATTTCCTGGGTCACAGATGGTTGTCTTCTTGTGTGCCCACATGGTGGGAGGAATGAAGGATATCCTTGTATAGGGTTCCCATTCAGGAGGGTTCTGCCCTCATGATCAAACCACCTTTCAGAGGCGCCACCTCCAAATCTGTTGAATTGGAAATTAGGTTTGATTTCCTCCTCAAGCACTGTGTGCCCTACTGGATATGGAAGGTTCTAGAACCTCACAATGAGACCCTTACTATGTACAGTGGAAGAGCTCTCACACTCATTATGTCTTTTTCCTGATTAACACCTGGGCAACAGCACAAACTTCTTGGTTTCTTGCTGGCTTTTTCTAGCCTTTAATGCCTACATCTTTAGGTAATAATTCTTTTCATTAAGCAAAGAGTCTACCTGGAAAAAAAGTAGAGGGATAAGGAGCAGAGAGAGAGAAATGTCACAGAGAGAGCTTTATGAGGAGAAGGAAAAAATGGTGAAGGGGAATATTTGGTTCATTTTTTGGGGGGGGTTCAGGTACTGTAGTCCAACTTTCTCTTTCATCTATCTAACTTTATCTATCATTTATAATTTTTTTAAATTTAGCACAGGGTCTACAAGGTCTACAGGGTCTCACTGTGTGGATCGGACTCGTAATCCTTCTGTTTACAGCTTCCCAAGTTCTGAAATTACAGGTGCACGCCACCATGACCAGTATCAGTCGCTGTCTCAGTGAGCCCTGGGGGCAGGGCTGGTGTGACAGGCCCAGGGAATGAACTCAAAGCCCTTGCATATCATTTATAATCTTAAATGAAGGACAAAAAGGAGTTGAACATAGGAGAACCTGTACTGTAACATCATGTAATGCAGTTGTGTCCCAAATTTTCTGATCAAGGAGATTATGGGGCCACAGAGGAAAGGGATCGATGATGCACAGTGTGCCTAAGGAGAGTCACATGGACAGAAAACATTCTCTCAGGCTTTCACAGACAGCAAAT
>NDGN011368620.1:0-10858 GCA_002564285.1 Tympanoctomys barrerae | reverse complement strand
TTTTTGCAGAACCAGGGATTGAACTCAGGCCCTTGCACTTGCCAGGGAAGCGCTTACTCCACTATGCTGTCTCCCTGGCCCAAAGCTATAAAATCTGGACAGACTTTGAAAACTACATTTATGGAGAGAAGGAAAGTGTACAACATCATCCTGATTTTAACAAACTTTGTTTTTGAAATTATCCTGCCATCACTGTGAAGGGAAATAGCATCTAAGAAGACAGAAATGGTGTCATAGAAAAAAGAAACATAAAACAACTCAAATTGGAGATGTGATGGAATAATGGTAGTTTACAAAGAGGAAGTAAAGAAATCTGTGCAAAATTTGCATATTATTTTAATTGACTTAAAGTTACACACATGCAATGCAAAATAATTTAACTAAATACCAGATTAATGTGAAATATCATTCAGGAATATTTCATATAATTCAGAACATTTCATTTTTTTAATTGAAAATGACCAAGATAAAATGAAAAATATAATTAGATTAGATACTAAATATTAAGCAAGAAAATGTCTTGATAACTAAAAAATAAAATGGAAATGGATCATGAGATGATTCAGAGTTAGATTAATGCTTAATACTAAAATTAAAGAAAATAAAGGTCACAATATCTAAAACACTTCAAAAGTAAGACTATTTAAAAAATAAATACCCAAGGCCAGGGAGTTAGCTCAGTAGAATAAGTGCTTGCCTGGCAAGCACAAGGGCCTGAGTTCAATCCCCGATTCTGCAAAATAAATAAATAAATAAATAAATAATAATAAAAAAATAAATACCTTAAAGAAAAAAGTGTGTCCATGATTGGAAAATAATGTATCAAAATTAACAACGTTCTCAAAGTTAAATTTAGTAAAGTAATAAAAATATACAAAAAGAAAACAAATAATGAAAGAAATACTCTTACAGAATGAAGAGAAAGGCCATGTTGGGTAAACTTACAAGTATAAAATTAATATTATTGCTTCCCAGAGGAAAAGAAGAAAAAGAGAAATATGTGAAATAAAAATGCAAGTTTTAGAAAGAAGATATTTATTTAATTTTTTAAAAATTTTTTTCTTTATTTTAGGGAAGGGTCAAAGGGGTGTTCAGGGTCTCACTACTAGATCAAACTTATTAGTGATTCTCCTGTTTACAGCCTCCCAAGAGCTGGGATTATAGGAGTGCGCCCCCATTCCCAGTCTCATTCACCAGTTCAGTGCACCCCAGGGGCGGGGGCGGCACGGCAGGCCCGAGGATCTGAACCCCGGTCCCTGAGCCTGCTTGCAGGTGTTTTAATACATTGAGCTATTTGACCAGTCTTCAAGAATATATTAATTTGAAGATTGATTAAGGTAAGTAAATTCATGCTGGATAAAAACAAAGACAAGCATAATTGTGCATTTTTAATCACTCTGCTCAAAATAAAGATAAAGAATCTGAAAAGCATCCAGGGAAAAGAGACCATAAGTCTCAAGTGAAAACAGCAGCCGCAGTATCTAAAAGATAATGTGAAAATATATTTAAAGCTATGGTGAGGGTGAATGCTCATTCAGTATTTTATATTTTGAAAGAAATAAAACTTCAAAGACAAATGTACATTCACTATCTACTTTTGCACATTTAATTCCTCCAAAGCTTAGCAGTTTAAAGCAACACAGGATGTTTTTAAACTATACCATCACGTACAGAATTGTGTCAATCTTACCAACACTTTGGGTCAGAAATCTGATCACATGTAGCTGGGTTGTCTGAGTGTCTCTTATATGCTCTTGCCTGATTTTAAAACTCCATTAATGGAGGATCACTATGAGTCTGAGCTGTGTAGTGAGACTGTGGGTTAAATGCATTAAAAAAGAAAAGAAGAAAAGAAAATAAAAGGAGAGAAAAGAAAACGCTGAAATCTCATGTTTAGAGACGACCTTGTCACCATAATCAAAAAAAGGATATCGATGGTATACAGCAACTGATAAATGACTAAAGAAAATGTAATACCTATATACACAATGGAACACTTTTTGGCTATAAAGAAAGAACAAAGTCATGATGTTTACAACAACATAGATAAAATTGGGGAACATTTTATCTAAAATGTTATAAATAAGAAATAAGCTAGGTGCAGTAAGAGACATATCACCTTGTCAGCCATTTTAGAAGCTGAAAAGACTGATCTTATAGAAATAATACTAATCACTGGATGTTAGGAAGTAAAGACAGAGTGAGTTATGAAGAAAGGCCTATAATAGGTCCCAAAATAGAATTCAATACTATCAGAGGACTCTAGTGCTGTTCAGCATTGCAATATGGTAGAATATGTTATTTTTGTGAAAATATAAGAGATGAAGGGTTCCTACAGAAACAATAAATACTTTAAAAAATGCAAATGCTAATTATTCCAATTTAATCATTATATGCTGCATATATGTATTGAATTATCATATTATACTATCATATTATACTTCATAACTTTATGTTACTTAAAGCATACACAATTCAATTTTTTTCTTAGTTTTTTTTAATGTATTTGGTACAGGGTCCCACTATGTGGGTCAGATGCATAGTGATCCTCCTATTTTCAGCCTCCCCAGTGGTGGGATTACGTATAGATGCACGCCATCAAGACGAGTTTCAGTGGCTGGCTCAGCGCGCCCAGGGTTGAGCCATGACAGGGATCTACCCCTCGTCCCTGCACTTGCCTTAGCAGGCACTTAGTCCACTGAGGTATATTGCCAGCCACAATTCAATTTCTAAAATAAAAGAAATATTATCAATGAAATCTAGAGAATTTGTGTCATGCATATTTAGTACAGGGCCTCACTACACAGATCAGACTTGTAATGATTCTCCTGTTTTCGGCCTCCCAAGCCCTGGGATCACAGGCACACACCACCACCCCCAGCCTCCATCTCTGTTTCAGGGTGCCCCTGGGGTGGGGCCAGCATTGTACACTGAGGATCAAACCCCGGTCCCTGCACCTCTCTAAGCAGGTGCTTTATTCTGCTGAGCTATCTGGCTAGCCCCAGAAGAATTTTATGAATGAAGAAAAAAAAATATTTTTCTGGATAAAAATTACTTTTTTCTTAAATAAACAGTATTGTTTTAGACATTTTACCTAAGTTTAGAAGGAAAAGTAAAATTAATGGGTTTAATTTTTATAAAAGAGTAGTGATATGAATCCTTGTTTTACTTGTAGTCCAACTTTGAAATGAACTGAACTAGAATACATTAAGTAATGGTATAAGTTGAAAAACATGTTATATTTGTGGATATAAAATAAAATAGTGCTTATTATTAATATGTAACTCAAGAGTTTTATGTTAAATTGACCTGGAAGAGATTAGCAATCAGTAACAATAAATGGATATAATTATTTATGGAGAAAATCCAGGTATGCTAGACATAAAGATACCTGTGGAAAATAAGAGAAATTATCATTTTAATGAAACTATGTCAAAATGAAGGAACTGATTTTATGTCTTTTTGCCTCAGCAAATAGCCTAGGCTCTCCCAACAACCACTGCAAATATTATCTAGACTGGGTACAAGGCAGTAGTAGCTATCATTTATCCTAATGCATGACAGATGAAAGATTACTTGGAGAGATGAAAGATTTTCATCTTACTAGAGACAGATGAAAGATTACTTGGACTCAGTGTCCAATTCACACTTCAAGAATGTCTGCAGGCACTGCCCTTAACTAGGACCTCTCAGGGTGAAAAAGCCTCACAAAGACAGCCCCAACTGAAGGTTCTGTGGTTTTTATTGATAGAACACAGAAGCGAGAAAAAAAGAAAAAAAAGAAGGAAGGGCACCTGAGCAGGAACTCAGCTAAGGGGCAGGGGAAGGACAGAGGATGATTTCAATGGTTTGTTAAGCTACTGACTTTATCAGTATAAATAGTTAATTGGAGGATAAGGAGGACAAAGACCAGTGCATTCATTCCTTAAAGCAATGCATTTTGATCCTATTTGGACCTGCGGCCCTGTAGACCCTATCCAAGTGTTGCAGTTTTGTGACCCCAAAAGTCTCTTACCATTGCATATACATGTCACACATACCTCTGAGCAATGCCCCCCTCAACCCTTGCCTTCTTCATCTGATTTCAGACAGATTTTTCTGACCAATCAGTTCAGTAATCCACCCAACCTGTTATTCTTTTATTTATTTAGTGATTATTGTATCAGGCACCATTTTAAATATTCTCTTCCATGCTAGAACTAAATGTACATTTTAATTAATTAATTAATTAATTAAGAGTACCAAGGATCAAACTCAGGACCTTGTGCTTGCCAGCCAGGTGCTTATGCTACTAAGCTATATCGCCAGCCCAAGATCCATTTAGTTTTAAACTCAAAGCTTTCCTTGGGCATCTTCAAATAAAATGCAAAGAACACTGAACAGGTAGAATTATATACTTACTGTGTTAATTTTATGAATTATATTCATATCCATTCTGAAGTGTTTTTTTTTTTTTAACTTCCAAACCATGGAATGTTATTTTAAGTGCCACATTTTCCGAGTTAGCCATTCACCTAAACCTAAGTGAAATTCACAGCATAGGTGTGTCTGCTCAGATGCCGGGATCCACCCATTCCCAATTTTTTATATTCTCAGGCCAAAATATTGAGTCTTTGAAGAAGTGATCTACAGAAAGAAACCTGTAAAAGAGAATGCCTCATTCTATTTTTAGCCGATTTTACTTATTCTGGGCTTTAGAGAGAGTACAGCTGCAAGCAGCCGCTAACAGTGGAGAGGAAAAGTAGACTTTTGAAGACATAATTACAGAAATAACTCAACTTTATATCTTAGAAGACAAGGAGACATAGGAAAAGTTAGGAAAGCTTTCACATGACTTCTGAGAGAGCTATAATAGGCTCAGCAAAACCACAAATGAAGAAATAAAAGAAGAGAAATGGCACATAGTTGGGCAGGAGAATTGTACATTGGAGTCTAGACATCCTTCAGAGCAAAGAGAAAAAAACTCTCTGGAAATATTGTTTACTCCATTTAAAAACTCTTATTTATATTCCATATCCTGGATTAACTTGTTAAAAGATGTTCTGAAGAGCTTCAGATTGATAAAATGGTACTAGAATGTAGACAAGAAACTCAATTGGGAAACTACTGTGAAGAAAAACAAATCAGAGGGTTTGGGCAACATTCTTTCCATGTAAGTGAAGAAAATCAGGCCGAAGGGATTAAAAAGAAAAAAAAAAAAAGAAAAGAAAGAAAAATCTAGGACTTGAATACAGAACACTTAGAATTTAGTTCTTTTCTGTTTGTATTTAGTACAGGGTCTACAGGGTCTCACTATACAGATTGGACTTGTAGTGATCCTTCTATTTTCAGTCTCCAAAGCTCTGGGATTAAAGGCACACACCACCATGCTCAGTTTCAATTGCCTTCTCAACACACCTCAGGGGTAAGGTCAGCAGAGCATGCCAGGATCAACCCTTGTCCCTGCGTCTGCCTAAGAAGGTGCTTTAATTGACTGAGCTATCTGACCAGCCCTTAGAATTTAAAGAAGAAAGGGCATCCCAGGAAACTTTGTCTTACACTACTAAGCAAGCAACAGGGGTCAATCTAGAATATTCAGATGGATGTTTTTAAACTGAGTAAAAACGCATTATGTTCCAAGGATCTGGAGTTATGTAGACAGTGATTGTTTTATAGAATATCTGAAACACCACCTGAAATATAGTAGGAAAAAATTTATATTAGAAACAAATCTTTGCATCACTTAAAGCTGTAAAAATCAAGCTGTTTGCTCTTATAAAATGAATTGAGTCAGAGAGACAGCTCAGTGGCATAAGTACCAGGCAAGTGCAAGGTTCTGAGTTTGATCCCCAGTACTGAAAAGCAAAAAAGAAAAGAACATGGAGTAGAGGACCATGTGTGGTGTTTCAGAGGATCACAGGTCAGTGGTAGAGTATAAGGAAATTAGTTTATGATGGAGATCAAAAAGGAAATGAGAAATTCAGAAGGAATACAGTAATATAAAATGTAATCTGCAAGGCAATGAAAAAAATGTGACGGCTGCTATTTCAAATGTTAGAGAGTACGTTTGAAAAATATGTTACAGATATTAGGGAGAACAATTTCATAGCATGAAGTGGGAGGACACTAAGGAATGAAAGAGGCTTAAAAAGAACAAATTCAAAACTACAATTTAATTTTAAATAAAGAAGAAAAAGGTTGAGAGTAGATACTTAAATTGTTAATAAAAACTAAGGTATAGATAGCACATAACAATTTTTTTCTAAGTCATTCATATCTTAGTAAGTAATTCCTATGCATTTGCTAAAAGTTCATGAGATAACAAAATAAAGGGAGCTGCTGACATTTAGTTTTACCCACAGAGAGAAAATAAAAAAGGTACTGAGATACTCAACTTTCCACAGGTAATAACAGGAAGACCTGAGATGACTCTTACTTACAATATTAGACTTTTAGTTCTTACTTACTACTGCCTCACCTAATGACAGAAAAGACTGAGGGAAGACAATACCTTCATATGAGAGCAATTAATCATTGGGCATCCATTATGATTTTATCATTATTTGCAAAATTATTAATTGATTAAAACCATCAAATTCCACGAAGATTTTTGTTAACTTTTAAATCATGCTCCAAACTCCAAAGCAGCGCTGTCACCTGGCCACCTCTTTAACAATTCAGGTGGCACATCATAAGAAGGGAAATTTCACTAAGCTGATCCACAGTGGATAGCTTTGAAAACATACTCATAAATATTTCTAATAAATGTTTGGATAAACCAGTGAAAGGAAACATGAGCAAATATTCAAATATGTGTATACAGATACACATGAACTACTATGAGTACAATGTTTAAAAAAACCTTTGTCAGGGGCCGGGGAGATGGCTCAGTGGAATAAGCACTTCCCTGGCAAGTGCAAAGGACTGAGTTCAATCCCCGGTTCTGAAAAAAAAAAAAAAAACCTGTATGAAAAATAAATAACTTTTGTGGACTATAATCTGAAAAAATAAAATCATGCTGCTTTCTTTATGAAAGATAAGGAAACATTTGAGATGTTTTCATCTTTATTTATTTATTGTATTTTAGGGAAAGGTCTACAGGGTGTTCAGCGTCTCACTATTAGAGCGAACTCATAGTGATCCGCCTGTTTACAGCCTCCCAAGAGCTGGGACTATAGATGCACCACCACGCCCATTCTCAATTGCCATCTCAGCATGCCCCGGGGGTGGAGCTGGCATGACAGTCCCAGGGATTGAACCCCCAGCTCCTGTACCTGTTTGTAGGCACTTTCATGCACTGAGCTAATTGGCTGGCCCTTCTTTTTTTCAAAGAAGACAAAAAATGGAAATGTGGGGGCCGGAGAGCTGGCTCAGTACATGAATCACTTGCCTGGCAAATGCAAGCACCTGAGTTCAATCCCCAGTTCCACCAAAAAAAAAAGAAAAAAGAATAAGAATAAGAAAAAGAATAAGAAAAAGAAAAAGAAAAAGAAAAAAGAAATATGGATTGTCAAAAAGTAAATGGAGTATTTATAATTCTTACATAGTACATAATTAAACCTAATAAGCTTTTGTAAAGAAATATTAAGGGGCTGGGGAGACAGCTTGGCACTACAAGCACCTGCCTGGCAGGTGCCAGGATCTGAGTTAGATCCCTGGCGCCCACTACCACATGCTATGTCAGCCCCTGGCATGGTGCCACACACTTGTAATCCCAGAACTGGGGAGGATGAGACAGGAAGATCACTATGAATCTGAACTGCATAGTGAGACCCTGGATCAAATAAATTAAAAAAAAATTGAATATGAGTTTATAATAATTCTCACACATACTTATACGTGTTGAAATTTCTTTTCTCTAGTTTGTGTTTGTTTTTAACTTTGAGGTCAATTCCTTAAGAATTTCCTTGCGGCTGTCATTGAAACTGTGTAGGACAGCCATGAACAAGAATGAGCTGAGTTTGTGGGTATGTGTCAGTGAGAGACAATGAAAAGGTAAGACCAAGATAGATGAAATAGAAGTAACACATTCCTCAAGATCCCGAAGACCTAGAAACACCAACTAGACGCTATAAGCAATCCGAAGGTGAAGGGCCCCAAACCAGTGGGTGAGATAAGAATGGAGTTGTCAGCCTTCATCAAAGCCCTCACCCCTGCTTCCTTAGTCTTTCCACAGGGGCGGTGGATTGACTAGTGCATCCACTATGGAAAATAGTGTGGAGACTGCAAGAAACTAAAAGTAGAAGGTGATGCATTTGAAACAGCTATATTTCTTGTTACCTTTTCAAAAGACTTAATGACATTGCATTACACTGATACATGCATGTCTATGGTTAAGGAGTACAACTCATAGTGTCTAAATTTTGCAAGTGACTTATGTGCCCATCAATAATGAAAAGGGAAACTGTGGTTAGATAGACAAAATATCATACTAATCATCCCTAAAAAGGAGAAGCTTGGGGCATCTGCAGGAAAATGGATGTCCTTTGAGACATAATGTGACGTGCAATAAGATAAATACAAAATTTAATTTTTTTAAAAAAAAGTTTTAATCTTTTATTTGATTGGTACAGGGTCTCACTGTGAAGGTCAGATTCTTAGTAATCCTCTTGTCTCAGCCTCCTCAGTGCTGGGATTACAGGCATGCACCACCATGCCCGATTTAAATAGCTGACAAGGTGCAATCAGAGTTCGGGGGCCTGCAAGACATGTGGTAACAGGGATTGAACTGGGTCCTTGCACCTAGACTGCCAAGCTATCTCCCTAGCCCAAACACAAAAGTTTAAATGCCACATTGTTTCTCTTATATGTGAAACTCAGAATATAAATAAATGGCAGAATAAAATATAATAGGAAGGGGAGATAAGCAAAGGATTTGGGAATGGAGAAGAAGGAGAAGTTAAATGATGCAAGATGTGATATGTAAATGTATGACTTTCTCTTGGTGAATATATTTCTTATGGGTCCCATATGCTTATACAAATAACTTAAAACATAAGTAAAGAAAACCTTTGAAGGAAGAACTTTATTTGCATGATTATAGTATTGATCATTTAATTTTATAGTTTTCTTGGGGATGGCAAGGGACAAGAAGGCTGTATCACAACCTGCCACATAAGAGGAAATGTTTTAACTATGGCAGAGGTAATGGTCTAGGACTGAGTTTTAGCTAACTTGTGCCAGACCTAAACACAGTGCCAAGGAGGGAAGTGCACTGGAAAAATTGATTACACACGTGTGTTACATGCAGAAGGATGCTATATGATTTAATATTAAGGCAAAAAGTGGCCAGGCAGATAGGTGCCTTGGAGGCTTTACGTTTTTAACTTGATATGATGAATTTCTTAATAATTTATATTTTAATGTAGATCATAAACTTATCTGATTCTACTGCATTATTCCAAATCTTTTGGTATTCAATCATCATTGTTGCTATGTTTGTTCTGAAAGGGATGACAAATTTATCTTGAAACCTGGGTGTATGTGATTACCAACTAGAAGAGCGAAGTGCTTAATGAACTGTCTAACTGTAAACATATAGAGAGAAAATCAGAGCAAAGAATTCTTCTCTCTGCAAAACATAATAATTGTTTTAATGAGACTAGCTTGAGTTAAATTTTTACATAGTGTAAGTTCTTAGAAAATATGATTTAGGAAATTAATTTTGCAGAACTGATTCATTTTCTTTCGTGGATAAGGAGAGCAGTTACACAGTGCATCAGTGAGCTTTTTCCTTTCTTACATACCTCAGGTGGTTCTGTCATTAAATCCAGTACTCGAGGTTTAATAGAAAAAAAATTTCAGAGGAAATGGGATAATTGGTTGCCATGGAAATACCAGTTTTTCTGGATATTGCTTGCTATCAAGATGTCAAATATCAAGGATTGTTTGCCAACCAGAGAATTTGTGTTCTTAATTGTTAATAAGAAGATAATGTGAATTTTTATTCTACTTCTAGCAGTGTAAAAAAGCTTGATACAGCCTAATAGTCTACATTAAGTACAAAGCTTCCTGACATTTGTCTATAAATATTAAAAAGTTTAATATGGTTGTGTTGATTAGATTATAGTGTTCAAAAGTATATATATCCCCAAAACTTATAAAACATATGCCTATGAAACATAGCATATGGCAGTGAAAAGGCTAAAATGTGTAAAAATTTTCAGAAATAATAACAATGAAAATAAGGTGACTTGGGAATTTATGCCATACATTTTTTTAAATGAACATGAGTACAAGAATCAGAAATGAAAAGTACCATTATAGCTAAATTTACTATTTAATATCAGTAATAATTTGAATAAATAGCTGTGCAAGAAGAGATGTGACAAAAAGGCAAAGGATCAATCTGGCTACAAGCTTTTATGCAAGATTCTGAACCATTACTGTTAAAAAAAAAATTCATCAAACAATGAATGTGAGAATGTTTCAATTTTAATTTTTGTTCCTCTTTTAAAAGGATTGAAATATTTGAGGTATTTCTCATAAGGAAGCATTACGATTTGTTTCTAGTTGTTCTTCCAAAGTCTCATGTAATTATTGTGGTGGCTTCTACAGTTTGTGATTAATTCATGCTCCAATGCAGGGATTATGGTGTTAGCGCTACACCTGTCCTGGGGTAGATAGCAGAACATGAAATGGGGAGGGGAGAGAGGCTTACTAGCTGCTGAAACCCCTGCTCATCCCTTTGCTGCTTTGTTTTCTTTTTTTTCATGTTAAGTTTTCTCTTTGTTTTTTTTTAAATAATTTTTTTGAGAAACATATAGCAATGAGACAGTTTCAAATCAACTTGGTAGGACAGTTTCAATAATTAAACATTACATGCATTCTTCCTAGTGGTTAATTGCTGTACAAGATGCAGACATGATATCCTATTTAC